>PVJA010003261.1:0-41115 GCA_004027025.1 Myocastor coypus
TTTTTTTTTTTTTTTTCCATCAAAATGTTTTCTGATTACTTTTCTGATTCTTCAGTTAGCAATAATCGCGCCTCGGATAAACCTCATTGGCTACGATACTGCCACTGCACAAAGCTGCTTTTCTGATTCTTTAGCCTGTGGCGTATTTAAAAGATAGCTATTCGTTTTTCAAACATTTGGGTTTCTCTCTGTATATCTTTCTATACTAATGTGTCATTAATTCCACTGTGACTGAGGGACATCCTAGAGGATTTTAACCCTTGTAAATATGCTGAGATTTTTTTTTTTTTTTTTTGAGATTTGCAATGTGGTCTAGAATAGGCTCTATCTTGGTAAAAACCATAAATACTTGACAAGAATGTTTTCTGCTATTAGATGGAATACTCTATGGCAGATCAATTTGGTTAATAGTGTTAATCATACCTTCAGTGTCTTTTTTATTAGTCTTATCAATTAAAGAATATTATAAAATCTCTGATCAAAATTCTTTCTACAGAAATCATGCATCATAGAGCTCTGTCATTAGGTAAATATATATTGTTGTTATTGTCTTGTGCTTAGTCAGTATCTTTTCTTGATGATTTTCCATGTTCTAAAGTCTGTTCTGTCTAGTCTATTTTGCTTTATTTTAATTAATATTATAATGCTGAACCTTTCTTTCACTTTTTATTATAGTAAAAATGCATACCATTAAATTTATAATCTTTAGCTGTATTTACACATATACTTCAGCAGAATTAAAGTTTTGCACAAAAAAAACTCTAAAAATATTTTATCTTGCAAAACTAAAATTTCAAGCTGCTTTCTTTAAATTGGTGTATTTAGGCTATTCATATTTAAAAGGACTTAATATAATTGGATTAATAGCTACTATGTTTATAAATGTTTTATATTCACTGTTCTCATTTTTAAAAGAATCTACTATCTTCATGCCCTACTGGTTTAAATTTAGCATTTTATTTATTTATTTATGCTATGGCTGGCTCAACCTGCCCTGAGGGTGGGACTGGCGCAACATGTGATGCTGGGGATCGAACCACGGTCCCTGTGGTTGCCTAAGCTTGCCTAAGCAGGCACTTCAGACCACTGAGCCATCTTGCCAGCCCAAATTTAGCATTTTTTATAGTTCAACTTTCTCTCCATACAATAATAAGTTATATTTATTTTTAGACGTTTTTAAAAGTTATTGCTATGGGAGATTAAAAAATCATGGAGTAAAGACGACTGGCAGCAGGGCTGTGAGATAGCTCAGCGGTCTAAAGCACCTGCTTAAGCAAAAGCAAGCCCAGGCAAGTGTACAGGGACCCTGGCACTACATGTTGCACCAGCCCTGTCCCCAGGGTGGATGAAGCTGCCCAACACCCCCCCCTTGCCAAAATATTGGCAGCAAAGTACAATCTGTCCAGGACCTGGACTCTAGACACCTAGAAAACATCAGAATGTTTTCAAGAATTGGGACAGAGAGGACAGGAAAACTAGAAAATAAGAAAAGCTGGAAAAACTAAGTACTGTACAAAGAAAAGAATGTGACAGTCTGGAAAGTTAACCCCAGCTCCTGGGGACAAGGACGCTGCTCCTCGAACACATACTAAGCATGGATCAGGTTGATAATAGCTTGGGAGAAGCAACAGGCCAGGCTGGAAGTGCTAGCCCCAGCAAACTCCAAGGCTATTGTAAACTGCTGAAATGGCACTGGAAATTTACCCTGAAAATAACTCCTTCCAAATGGCAGAATCTAGCTGAAGAAGAAATCCAGTACAGTGATTGTCATATTTGACAGCCCTCAGTCAGTAGCCAATTTGGGAAGAGGTGAATTGTTTAGCCTGGGCTAAAAGGAACTATACTTCAGAATTTCTGGGGCGCCTTCCCATAGTGACTGGGTGGGAGATGGCTATGACAGTGGGTACAGAGAGGATACAGCTTAGACATAACTCTCTGGGGAAGTCTAAACTCAAGACAGGAAGGACCCTACAGTCCTGTGTTTCTTAGTAAGAAGCGAGGCCAGTTGTATACAGCTTTCAGAGGGGACTGGGTTGGAAAATGCAGGCATTAAGTACAGTAGACTGCTTGATCTTCCCTTTCCTGCCCTGCTGCCTATATCCAGCATAAAGCTCTGTGGTCTATTTGATTTCCCCATCTGCCAGCACAGTCAGGGATGCACTTTAGCTTAAATGTTTACCACAGTTTCAACTACAGCCATGGCAGGAACCACTCACTCAAGTTCATGGAAGAATTTTTTTTTTTTTACTTCTTTCTCTTCCTCCTCCTTTCTTTTTTGAGCTTCTGCAGCTTTTTCTTTTTCTCTGTTCTGTTGCTTTTAATTCTATTGTTTGTTTTAACAATGGTTTTTCTCACTTTTCTTTCCATTTTTTATTTTTCAAATTTTACTGTTCTCCTTTAGCGGTATTACTATTAAAGTAATGGTATTACTATATATAATACTTAATAGTATTACTATTAAGCTTTGTTAGAGTTAAGCTATTTAGTTTACTATATGCTATTGTTGCTGAATTCATTTCTATTTTTAATAGTGGAACAGTTGTTGCATTTAGTAGATATCTACTGTGTATGTCAGTGTGTAGTTTGTATTTTTTTTTTTTTTTCAGGACTGGGATTCAAACTCATGACCTTGCACTCGCTAGGCAGGCATTTGTGTCACAGAGCTATCTCCCCAGCCCCTGTATTTTTCTTTACAATATAATTACAAGCCGGGCGTGGTGGCTCACGCCTGTAATCCAAGCACTTGGGAGGCTGAGGCAGGAGGATTGGTGCGAGTTCGAGACCAGCCTGGGCTACAAAAGTGAGTGCAGGACCAGCCTCAACTGCATAGCGAGACCCTGTCTCAAAAAGACAAAAAAAACACAATATAATTACAGATTTCCTTTTTACTGTCAAGGTCGATGCAGTGATAGCTTTTATTGGCTGTTATGGTGTATCAACTTTGTATTTGACTACATTATTGTTGATAACTGTGCTGGTCTTTCTAGGGTAGCATAGCTATTATTAATTGGTTTCTACTGTGTGACAATACATGCATTTTTGTGTCATCAACAATACTGTGGTTCATTTCCACAAAACTGAATGGTGGACCAATTACCCTGTACTCTAGCCACCCATGTTAATAGAGGTAGTTAGATCTGGGGATAGACAAGCGTCAGTCCAAGGGCATTATTGGAAAATAGACACTAACTAAAGTGTCTGTACTACCAATAGCATTGTTCTACTATAACTGCACACACATGCACACACACATGCATACTCTCTTTCTCCCCCCCCCCTCACACACACACACACACACACACACACACAGAGGAGAAGACAAAATAACAAAATGCCCCCAAAACCTCCCAGCTCTTCTAAAGCTAACCCTTGAGACACTGATGAGGTGGGGATCTTAGGTCAAAAAGCTGAATTATACAAAATGATAAAAGAGGAAACAAAAAAGTTAATGAGGTGCTTATTGATATTCCATTATAAACAGATGGGCTTAATAAATAAAATGATCAATGAACTTACAGAAGACCTAATAAAATGATAGTTGAGCTAAACATAATGATACAAAGAATGAATTATGATGCTAGCAAAGAATCCATAAAAATGTACCAAACAGAAGTTTAGGAGATCAAAAATGTTTACTGAAAGGGCCAGTGAGAGAGCTCATGGACTAAGCACCTGATGGCAAGAACAGGGATAGGTTTTTGATCCCATTACCACATGCTGTGCCGGCCCTGCCTCCAGGCACACTGAGCTGGTCACTAAGACTAGGCATGGTGCTGTACACCTGTGTAATGCCAGTGCTGGGGAGGCTGAAAACAGGAGGATCACTATAAGTTTGAGTTGCACAGTGAGATCTTGTATCAAATACATTTAAAAAAAGAAAGTATGAGAAGCAGAATTGGCTAATATGAAGAATGCCAGAACTAGCAGATACAGCTGATCATACACTCAGAGATACTTTAAGAACAAGAGAAGCTGGGCATCATGGCATACTCCTGTTATCCCAGCACTCAGAAGGTGGAGGGAGGAGGATTGCCATGAATTCAAGGCCATCCTGGCCACCTAGTGAATTCAAAGCTTGCCTGACTTACATAGACCCTGTCTAAAACAAAAACAAAAACAAACAAACACAAACATAAATAAGAGATCATGGAAAATGGATCCAACAGCCGCGAGATGACACAAACAAGATTAACCCAAGATTACTTGGAATAAGTAAAATACACCAGACAGCATCAAGAATGACACAAACATCTATTTACAGAAATAATAGACAAAACTTCCAACTATGGTGGAAGAATTTAACATCCAGATAATGAGGCATGTAGAACCCTAAATAGCCATAATCAGAAAATAACTTCTCCACAACACATCGTAGTCAAAACTCCCAGAAGTCCAACCCAAGGACAGAATTTTAAAAGCTATTAGAGAAAAGCAATGAATCATTTATGAAGGTGAGGCCATTAGAATTACAGCAGATGTCATAATCCAAGCCTTAACGTCCAGGAGAGCTTTGAGTGAAATGTTTTGAGCCTTCAAAGTAAACAACTCCCAACCCAGACTGCTATACCCTGCAAAACTACCTTATAAAGTTGATGGAGAAGTAAGTACATTCCATGCAAAGAACACCTTAAGGAAGTCATGACTGCACAAGAAAGTTCTTAAGGATAGCAAAGACTCAATGAAATCAGCAATTCTAAGTCTACTGGAGTGAATACACCAGATAGGGTGAGAAGTTAAGCAGAAGGGGGAAAAGTAAAATGAATCAGCAAAAGAAAATAATGTGGTGATAGAAGTGTCAGTACTTTGGCTTTGGAAGGCTGAAGGAAACACAGCCACAGTCATCTGTTTGGACACGGCTTTTTCCAGTAGAATGATGAGTTGTGGACAGTAGTACACTTTCATCAAACAACTGACACAACTGAGGACGAGACCAAACTCCAGAGAAAAGCCAAGGTGGTGTAATGGCTGCTGTGGGTTGATCTCCTCCATCTGCCTGTATCTGAAATCAGGGATTCATATATCATATTATGGATCATCACTTAAGAACTGGTTACTGGGATTTAAAAATGCCGCAACCTTTCCTTTCAAGTAGATGGAGATAGTTGGATCCCAGGAAGAGTAGCCATGTCTAGAAGATATCTCCAAAAAATAAACATTAACTAAAGAGGTCTCTGTACTCGTAATGAAATTCCCATTGTAATGATTACAATCATTATAATCATTCCTTTTTCCTAAGCCTCAGCATAGAAAACAAACAAAAAATAAAAACATGAGAAGACAAGGGGACAAATGCCTTCAAAAGCTTCCAGTTCATCCAAAGCAAACCCAGTGGGTATTGAGGAAGAAATCAAAAGCCACACAGACAAAACACCTGAAAGGATAAGAGTGAAGGCGAATGGCCGCCTGCACACCCTTTCTGGTTGTGACTTCTTCGTCCTTCAATCTGTGATGTGTTGGGGAGGGGCAGCTACCTCAGAAATAGTTGTTTCTCAGGTGTATGAGAACTCTGGTTTTCTTCCCAGACAGCTTGTTTTCAGCCACAAACCAGCTCATTCCACTGTTCCAATGGCAAAATAAAAGGAAACATTTAAAAAAAGAGTGAAGGTTAAAAAAAGTAAGAGATCAATAAGGTGTTTGGTAAACCCAAAGAAGATATAATTAAACAGATAATGATCCTATTGAAAGGAATGATCAGTGAGTCTCCAGAAGACACCAATAAAATTCTAGAGGAGCTTAATAAAGAGGCACAAATCATGAATGCCCAGCATAAAAAAGAATTGAAATACATAAAAAGTTTCAAATAGAAATGTAAGAGATGAAAAATTCTATTGAAAGTAAGGGCAGCAAAAGCAACCAATGTGAGAACAAAGTGTCAGATCTAGAAGACAGGGCTGTGGTTGGTGACCAGTGCAAGATACTGTAAAAGCAACAGAAGGCAAGAAAATAGTTCCAGCAGCTGCTTGATAATGCAAAGAAGACTAATTCAAGATGGATTGGAATTTATTTAAAATCAAAATATATCACAAAAGCAACAAAACTTCACTCTTTATGAAATAGCAGAAACTTTCCAAGTATGGAAAAAGATGTTAACATACAGATAAGTGAAGCATATAGAAGCCCAAGTAGCAATGATCAGAAAAGAACCACCTCAAGAAACATGGCCAAATTACTAGAAATTCACACAATAACAAAAATTTAAAACCTGTTAGAGAAAAGTAATGAATCACTTATAAAGGAAAACTCATCAGAATTATAGCAGTCTTCTTAATATAAATTTTAAAGATAAAAAAATTGGATAAAGTGTTTCAAACCCTAAAGAAAAATAACTTCCTAGATTAATATATCTTGAAAAATAGTCTTTAAAATTTGATGGAGAAATAAGATAATTCCTTGATAAAGAACACCTAAAGAAATTTATGACCACCAAAGCAGCACTTCAAAAAATTCTCAAGAATATCCATTGACAAAAAGGCTAAATAGAATAAATGCACCAGGCAGGGTGAACAATTAAATGAGTGAAAGAAAGGAAACCAGCAGTAGTCAAATAGTACAATGATAGGGATAAGCCAGTACCTGTTAGTTACAAACACCAATGGGAATAGTCTCAATTTGCTAATCACCATAATATGAGCCATATTTAGTTGAGAAATTATTATTGACACATGGGATTAGTCATGTGGAATTTGCAGGCAGGGTAATATTTAGAATCTTAAAAGATTGGTTCAGAGGAGTGAATAAAATGTAAACAGTGAGAATAGGTTTCTAGGGGCTGGGGAGATAGCTCAGTAGGGGACAGGGAGATAGTTCAGTAGAATAAGTGCTTGCCTGGCAATCCCCAGTACCACAAAAATAAAAAAAAAAAGTAGTTTGCTTCTTAGTGGGGATCAAATATATGAACAGGAAATACAGATCATGATATGATCAAATGTATCATACCAATCTATGAGAATTTCCAAAAATTCAGGAAAGTAAGGGAAAGCTAAATACCAGAAGACCTATAAATAGACGATAAGAAAGACATGATAGGCTGGTGAGATAGCTCTGTGGTTTAAGTGCCTGCCTGGCAAGCACAGGACATGGGTTTGATTCTAAGTACTGTAGGCCATGCTGGCCACTTACACTGGGAGTGGTGACACATGCCTATAATCCCAGTTCTGGGAGGGGGGTAAGACAGGAAGATCCCTGAGTCTGAGCTGCATAATGAGATCCTGCACCAAATAAATACCTAAAAGGTTAGAAAGACAGACAGACAGACAGAAACAAAGAAAGAAAGAAAGAAAGAAAGAAAGAAAGAAAGAAAGAGAAAAGGACATGATAAAGACCAAGGAAACTCAGGATTTTATAAGGGAGAGCCGCTAGGTTAACTATAATTCCTGGTTGAATAAAACTCTAACACCATAAGATTATGGGGTCCTTAATTTTCTATGGTTATGTTATAAGCAAGATGGATAACAGAAAGTTTGGTAGACCAATATGAAGTACCCCAAATCTAGGTCATTTTCTATAGATACCCATGGATGAGAACATATAAAAATATCAGATCTAGGAAGGTGACTGCTAGACACAGAGGAAACTAAGATTCTGAAAATATTAATGAAAACTTGATGAAAGTCCCCTTCAGCAGGGTAGGACCAGTGAAAATATGATTCATATACTACTGAGCCTGAGCTGGAATATAGTGGTTCCTGGAGATAAGATTAACAACTATCCTTTAGAGGAAATCTTTCAGCAAACAGTATCATTCATGAGATAGTAAATGCCATCCAACAGAGTGTCCAGTGTGACCATAATTTTATCGCACTTCCTTAAAGAGCTAGGAGAGGACAGCAAGGCTCTGCCAGCATAAAAGACATCTGTAGAGGAGAGGGGGCAGATGGGGTTCCCCCCCCACCTCACAGTTCACTATATCAAAAACAAGACAATTATTTGTGCCCAATATATCATGCCACTTAAGTTGGTATATAATTAAACAGAAGTAGAAAAATCCTTTTAACATTGCCATTTTATAGTTACAGAAAACTTTGGTTACCATTGCCAGGGAGGGGTTTTCAGGGATGGCAAGGATACCTGGGTGGTGAGCTGTTAATCTCTCCCCAAGTAGGTCCCAAGCACTGTGCTGTAGAGGATAACAGACCCAGCCTTCCCACTCTTGCTGTCTATTCCTGGAGGGGAAGCAGCCTGGGGACGGGGCTGCTTCTCACTTGGTGATATAACACATACATAACCCATCCCCTGATCCAAAAATTCCACAAGTCCTGACCTTGTGGGCTAGATGGTGTTTATCTTTTGTGTGAATAAAATGTTTTTTTCACTGCTATGAAGCTGTCTGAGTCACAATTTTAAAAATTTAAAAGAAAGAGTGCTTTATATAATCGTTCCCATAAGTAAAATCTCTCTTATTATATCCTCGCTTATTTTGTTTCAATAATTGGAGTTTTAAATAGTAAATCTTTGCCCCAGAGGGTGACTGATAGATCCAGAATCAAAGGCTGCATGGTAGCCCTTTGGTCCTCTGGTCTAACGCAGGTTAGCAGAAATCTGCTTTGGCACAGGGCTCTACAGCCACCAGGTTCTCTACAGTAGGTATGAACAGAGAAAAGAGTATATTTAGAGTTGCCAAAAGATATAGAGTGAGTCACATCCAGTCCACTTGCCAAACTTCATTGCCTTTGAAGCCAGGGACTGACTCATGTCTGAGTAGATTTTGTCAATCAGTGTTGTCTTGGAAATTGAATCATTGTAGATTATTAGCAGATAACAGTTATGAAGTGTCATAAGGAAAACAAGACCAGGAGCTGTGTAATATTTTAGCATAACAATCATGATGATATTATATTAGTTTTTATAATTTTATTATTATCCCTGAAATATTTAAGTGTTTGGTTTAGCATAGACTAACTTTTTAGTTAATTATCTTCACCTGCCAGATTTTTGTTGTTGTTTTTTCGAAATGTAGGTGAGCCTTAAACTCACTATGTAGCTCACACTGGCCTCAAGCCCACAGTGATCCTCCTGCCTCAGCCTTCTGGGGCAGACATGCATCACCATGCCTAGTCTAATTACAAGATGTTAAATGACATAAATTTGTTATCTCTTAAGAGAATGTCATTTAAGGAGAATATACTTTTCAGGTTTCTAACCTCTAACATTTTCATTTTAGGCTGACGTCATTTGGACTGCACAGTATCTGGATAGCTTTAACTGTTATAATTCCATAACAACCACATAAATGCACGTGTTCACACCCTTTGGCTGGCTATAACATTCTGCACTGACGCATTCATTTCATCACAAAGAATGGAAACACAAGGGAGAGCCAGATGCTTGAGTCTAAAAATGTTTATCAACATAAGTCACCAGTGGGAAGATGTTTTGTTTGTCTTTGTTTTCTATCTTTGAAGGCCTATACACTTGGGAAGCACAAAAATAATGTAACATGGAGTTAGCAATAGTTGGCATATGTTCTTACACTAGGGAGACTTATGATATTGAAAAAAAGGTAAAATAGCAATGAAACAGTTTCAAAACAGGTTAGTAGGACAGTTACAGTAATTAATACATTGTATATTGTTGTCTTCATAGTAGTCATTCAGAGATACGATGTAAACATGATGTTTTGTCTAAACAATATTAGTACAAACTTTTCTTCTCATTGAACTAAGTAGCTGTATATCTATCCTATTTTGTATACATATATATATATATATATATAATCACAAAACAATTCTTTATAGCCCCTTTTTTGTTTTGTTTTGTCAGAGGTGGGTGTTACACTGCTGTTAGAGGAGCTGTATTTGGAGGAGCCTTTAAAGAACCTTTTCATACTTGATTCCAGTTAAGACACTTATTTTTGAATTTAGTTTTATAAATTTAACCAAAAACATTTTGATAACTTTCAGAAAATTATATTGTTTTAGATGTAGAAATTTTAACCTTTCATTTGTAGCCAAAGTCAGTTCATTTAGAGGACCACTTCATAATACATAGAACTTATTTATGGCTACATATATTTTGAAATCTTTGACCAAGCAAATTCTTTTAAGTTATGGTACAAAGATAATAATAGACATTACATTTATAAAACTGATTTTTTAATATTATCTTGGTCACCTAAGAACCTGGATGGATAGAAGTATGTTACCAACTTTAGAGACATTTTTAAGTCTTACCAGATGATTTAAATTAGACTACTGTTAAACCTTATGAACTGTAAGCACTGAGTATTTATCTATAAGCCAGCATACTTAAAAGTTAACATGGAGCAACACACATATTAGCCTAAGTTAAGTATGTGTATGCTATCAAGCCTTAAGGCCTTTATTCCAAGGTATACCTCAAGCCTATCATTCTTTATCTGGTAATGTTTTGAATAAGCTTGGATTCTCCAGAAACATAGAAAATGATCTTTACATGGAAATTTTAAAAAGAACCACATAAAGTGAAAATTAAAAAAAAATATTGAACTAAAAATTTTTAAAACATTAAACAGATGCCTTAACAAACATATGAAGTGACAGATAAATAAACACACACGAATAACTATCTTTAAACCAGAATGTATGCTTTGATACATTGGCCAAGTTGAACTACAATCATCTTTTTGTAGTTTTTAGATTTGTAACTGTAAGTAGACTAGTCAGAACATTTAAAATAGGTTATTAATTAACAGAGTGCTTTTGTAATAACAGACAGAAAGACAAAGCCCTTTTATACTTAGGAAAGCAAAGACTTATTAAGGAGGGATTAGGGTTACTAGTTTATCTTATTGGAATAGACCTGTCTATGTTTAAACTGTTAATAAGCTTATAAGAGTCACTAGGAATAGTTTTTGTTTCATCAGTGAACATATCCAGGCTAGAAAAACTAGTCTGTCTCCTGAAGCAAAACTTCTAAATGGAGAGGAAAGTGAAAAGACTTTGGACCTTTTCTTCCGAGGTTTAGAAAGACTGTGAACTAAAATGTGAACTAAAATGCAAATGTTTTTGGAGAGTCCATGGGTCAAATCCAAACTATTTTTTTTTTTTTAATATGGCCCAAAGAGAAGTAAAGGTCAGCTGCACTTGGGGAGGATCTGAGAGAAACAAAAATCTGGCCCCAACTGTAGCAGCTACAGAGAAGAGAACTGCTCTGGAGCTCGAGAACCAAATCTTAACCACTTCAAGAGCAAAGACAACTAAAACCAAAGGCTTTTCAGATGGCTATCCAGTTCTTGGCAAAACAAATATCTAGAGAGGAAAGCTATGACTAGCTCCAACTGCACTGTCAAGCAGAAAACCAACAATCAAAGAACCTGTCTGGCTGCTTTTTAACTTTTTAAGCAGGGAGGAACAGAAAGAGAAAATTATAGGACAGATTGGAGATATTCCTTAAAGCATTATAGTTTGGGGCTCATAAATGTGTGTGTTCCAACTTTTGTAATAAATATTCATGGAGGTTTCTTTAGCGTTTTCTTTCTTTTTATTATTTTCTTTTCCTATTTTTGTTTTTGTTTTTTGATAAAACAAGTCCAATTGGCATATGGTATTATAATTTGAGTGCCAGCCCTTCCCTCTAGCCACCTCTCCTGTTCCCCTATGGGTAGGAGGTAGAAAGGGGCTTTCAGAGGGACCTGAGAGAGGAGGAGGAGGAGCCATTTTAGAAAAATTTTCTTTGAGTAGATTGAATAGTTTCCCTGAGAAGATACCAGATAACACGGTGAGCAGCTTTTACAAGACCTAGTGACTATATTTTTGGCCTGCAGGATTCCAGTCCACCTCCATACTGTCCTCCAGAGAAAACCATAAACGTTGTTGTCAACTAACTATAAATAATCCATAAACTTTACATCCAGGTCTTTGAGAGATGTTGTAAATATTGCCTAAGTTGCTTTTCTGCTTTGGATAAAGTTTGATCCATACCATATGAGCAAAAGTAAAAGAGCAAAAGCACAAATGAATTCTGTCTGTTCACTTAGCATTTGGAGAGTTAAGAAACCTCTAGGCTGGTAATTCTAACCTGGGACCTTACCAAGACATGGCAGGCTGTTCTGTGGCCATCTTTGTCTCCATACCTTATTAGGATACGAGGTTGTATTCCTTTATTCTTTTCCATATTTTTAGGGCCCAATCCTTTTGTGCTGAGTTGCATCCACTTACTCCTCACATGTTCCTTACATGGGGCACCACTTGTCACAGTATCTGACCATAGCATGGTGCAAAAGATGAAAGAATATTTGGGTCAATGTCCAATTCAAAATTCAGGAGTGTCTAGATGGGGTGCCCTTAATAGATACCCGTCTGTGTGAAAGTTTCATAAAAGTCAGCTCCAAACTAAAGCGTCTGTGGCCTTTTATTGATAGAACCAGGAAGCAAGGATCAAAGAAAAAAGAAAGGCATCAGGGCAGAAACTCATGTAGAAGACTGGGAGGAACAGAGGACAATCAGGATGATCTATTAAATGACAGACTTTGGGACCAATTTAAATGATAAAGGAGTATGGACAGGACAAAGCCCAGAGAATTTAACTCTTAGAGAAATTATCTTTCTCAAGTGTCCCCACAAAGTACTTGACAAACCTGTATGCCAATACACTTGAGAACTCAAAAGAAATGGAGAGGTTCCAAGATACATATAAATTACCAAAGTGGAACCAAGAAGACTTTAAAAATGCTGAATAATCCGATAGCAGACGATGAAACTGAAGCAGTAATAAAATGTCCAATAACTAAGCAAAGCCTGAGCCTGATGGAGTCACTGCCAAATTTTGTAAGAACTTCAGAGAGGTTCTAACTTTAACATCCAAAATTTTTAGTAAAGCTGAAAGGGAAAGAGTGCTCCCAAACTCATTCCTGGAAGCTAGCATTATTCTGATTCCAAAACCAGATGAGGATCCAACCATAAAAGAGAACTATAGACCAATCTCTCTAATGAATGCAGGTACAAAAACTTCAACAAAATACTGGCAAACAAGATGCAGTGAATCATCAAAAAGATCATACTTCATGAACAAGTAGGGTTTATCCTAGGATGAAAAAGTTGTTCAACATCTACAAATCATTAAGTGTAGTTCATCACATATAGAAGCAAGGACAACATTTGCACTGTTGTCATCATGGATGCAATAAAAGCCTTTGAGAGACTCCAACATCCATTCATGATTAAATCCATGAAGTAAATATGTATAGAATGATTCAACAAAATCCATTTCTAACAAACCTATTCCAACATCACACTAAATGGGATAAAACTGAATGTCTTCCTTTTAAAACTATGAATAAGACAAGAATGTCCAGTATTGCCTCTCCTGTTTAACATGGTCCTCAAAACACTAGTGGAAGCAAATAGACAAGAGAAAGAAATAAAGAGGTACCGGTAGGAAAGAAGTGAACATATCATTATTTGCAGATGACAGAATTATTTACTTACAAAATCCAAAAACTTCCACTAAAAGACTCATAGAATCAATAGCTACATTCAGCAGTGTAGCAGGACACAAAGTCAACATGCAAAGATCAGTAGCACTGCTATATAGTAATAATGAATTTACTCTGAAAGAAGTTAGGAAAACAATACCATTTATAGTCGCATCAAGAAAAATTAAAACCTGAGGAATTAACTTAATCAAGGAAGTTTAAGATCTTTTTCAGTGAAAATTACAATGCTCTGAAAAAGATTGGAGAGGACATCATAAAATGGAATGGTGTCTCATGTTCCTGGATAGGCAGAATCAATATAATCAAGACAGCTATGTCTCCAAAACTGATCAATAGATTTAATACCATCCCTCTTAAAATACCAATAACATTCCTCACAGATCTAGAGAGAAAGATCCAAAATTTCATACAGAATTAAAAGAGACCCAGAATACCAAAACCAATTCTAGGGAGCCAGCAAAGCAGGAACCTTCACAATCCCAGATTTGAAATTATATTAATAGGACTACAGTGATAAAACAGAATGGTACTGGTACACAAACAGGAATATGTATACATACAATAGAATAAAGGAAACAGAAGCAACCCTAGACATGTCCAACTATTTGATGTTTGATAAAGGGGACAAAATCATGCACTGGAAGAAAACCAATGTAATTGGTAGTGGAAAAACTGGATATCTCCATGCAGAAGATTGAATCTAGCCTGATATATCTTACTGTATTCTAAACTAAAATCAAATTTGATCAAAGAGCTAAGCACTTAATCTGCTGGATGACACAATAAGCAAAAGTCTTGAAGACATAGGGGTGTGCAAGGACTTCCTGAATAGAACCCCAATGATGCAAGAAATAATATCAAGAATGAAGAAACAGAATCATATCAAACTTAGAATTGTCTGTCAAAAGAAACAGCCAACAGAATTGAAGAGAAAACTTACAATATCAGAACAATTTTTTTTTACCACAGGACTAATATCTAGAATACATAAAACCTCATAGAATTTAGGCCCTTTCACAAAGGATGCAAAGAAAAGCTCAATCAAAAATGGACATCTGACATGGTTATATACCTCTCACCAGAAAATGTACAGATGGCCCATAAATACACACAAATGTTCAACTTTATTGGACATTAGAGACAGACTATTAAAACAACACTTAGATACTGTATAACCCCAGAAAAAAAGTCCATCATCAAGAAATCAGATAATAACAAATTCTGGAGAGGCTGTGGGGGAAATGGAACACTTCCACATTGCTGATGGTAATATTAAATAGTGCAAGCACTGCAGAAATCAGTCTGGAGAGTCCTCAGAAAACTAAAAGCAGAAATTCCATTTCATCCAGGTATTCCCCTTCTAGGAAACTTCACAAAGGAGTTAAATGCATCATATTATGGGGTCACACATATACCCATGTTTATAGGATTAGAATTTATAGTAGCCAAATCTTGGAAATAGCATATATGCCCATCAACAGATGAATGGACACAAAAAATGTATTTGTATACAGTGGAACAGTGCTTTGTCATAAAGAAGGATAAACTTGAAGCACTGCAGGTAAATGGTTAAGTGAAATAAACTAGACACCCAGTTTAAGTATTGCATGGTTTCTCTTATATGAGAATCCCTAAATATAAATAAAGAGCAAAAAAACAATAGATAGCAGGAAGCAAAGTGAACTTTTTATGAGACAGGGAAACAAGAGATGACTGAGGAAAGGAAGGTAAGCAAAAGAATTTTTAAAAGAGAGAATTGAAGAAAAATTGAACATAGAATTTTTCCAAATGGAAAGAGGATCAAGAGTTAAAGGGTGTCTTAGCTACTCTTCTCTTGTCACTGAGACAAACACCTGACACTCAAAATGAGGGAAGGAAAGCTTTATTTAGCTCAGTTACAGGAAGTTTCAGTCCGTTTTCAGCTGGCTCCAAAGCAGACTGGCACATGGCAGAGGGCAACCTTCCGTGGTGGGTGGGCAGAGAACAGGGGCATAGGGAGAGCTCCCAGCTGCTCAAGCAGCTAACTTCTCTTCTTACCTTATATTGAAATGCAAATCACCTGCCCCAGGGGAGAGGCAGCACCTATTTCCACAATAATCAATTATGAAATCCAGAAGAGGCTTTGGGGGGGACACCTATACACAAACCATAACAAAAGGAGTTTAGAAGCCTAGGAAGAAAATTAAGATGTGTTATGTACACATAGAAACACCTCATAGTAAATGTGATCATTACATGCTGTACACATATACTGATAAAATACATAATGAAAATAGCCAATATCTTTCAGTAATAACTCTCAGTAGCACACAGAATTCTCTCCAAAATAGACTACTACTAGCCTACAAGAAAAAACTAGAAGTCAATAGCAAAAGAACCTACAGAAATTATGCAAACACATGAGTCTCAAAAAGACAAAAAAAAAAAAAAAAAAATAGCCGGGCTTGGTGGCACATGCCTGTAATCTCAGCACTTGGGAGGATTAAGCAGGAGGATCAGTGCAAGTTCAAGAACAGCCTGTGCTACAGAAGCAAGCTAGAGGCCAGTCTGAACTATATAAAGAGACCCTGTCTCAAAAAGACACACAAAAAAAGAAAAGAAATTATGCAAACACATGAATATTAAGTAATACATTCTTGAATAATCAATGTACCATGAAAGAAATGTGAGTAAAACATGCCAGATATTTGCAATGCAATTAAAACAGTCCTAAGAGGGAATTTTATAGCTGTAAATGCCCCAACCTGAAAAACAGAACAAGTTCAAATAAATAACCTAATGATGTACTTTGTGATCCTAGAAAAACAGAATAATCCAAATCATAAGCTAGTACAACAAAGTAAATTATAAAGATCAGAGCTCAAATAATGAAATTAAGTAAAAAGCCCAAAGAATCAATGAATTGAACAGCTGATTCTTTGAACGAATAAAGAAAATAGACAAACTCTTAGTTGATCTTACCAAAAAAGAAGAAAGAGAAGTCATTAGAAAAAGTGAGGCAAAATTGCAATGGACACCACTGAAATCATAAAGGTTATTAGTAACTACTTGGAAAACCTACACTTGAGTGAATTGGAGGATTCAGGAAAAAAATGGGTAGATTCCTAGATACGCAAATTGACAAAACTGAACCAGTAAGATACAAAAACATAATCCAATAACAGCCAATGTAATTGAAACAGAAATAAAAGATATCTACCAAGAATGAAAAGCCTAGAACCTGATGGTTTCACCACTGACTCTCACAAGAGATTTAGGAAAGATCCAATACCAGTACTTTCCAAACTCTTTAATGAAGTTGAAAGGCAAGGAGTACTCCCAAACTCATTCTTGTATGTTAGCATTCACTGATTCCCAAAGAAGAAAAGGACTCAACATGAAAACTAAAAGTATAGGCCAAGATCGTCAATGAACAGAGAAACAACGATCCTTAATAAGATATAGTACTGGCAAACAATGCAGTATAGCATCAAAAAGGATCATAGGTCTTGACTAATTAGGCTTTATCCTAGGAACGCAAGGATAGTTCAACATACACAAGTCAGTAAATGTAATGTATCACTTAAATAAAGTCAATAATCACAAGATCATCTCAATAGATGCAGAAATCTCTTTTATGCAAATCCAACATGAATTAGTGAATAAAAGAAAACTTAAAAAAATATGTATAGGAGGACTTTATTTCAATTTGATAAAAGCAATTTATTACAAACCTACTTGTCAACATCATATTCAATGGAGAAAAACTAGAAGCTTTTCCTCTAGATTAGTGACAATAACAAAAAAATGTTCACTATGACCACTCTTGTTCCATATAGTACTCAACATTATAACCAGAGCAAATCAGGTGAGAAAAAGTTATAAAAGGTATATAAGAAAAGAAGAAGTGAAATTTTCAATATTTATAGATGAGAGGATCCTTTACATCAAAGGCCTAAAATGTGCTACCAAATGACTCCTTTAACTAACAAATTTAGCAAAGTAGCAGGATACAAAATCAACACTCAAAAATCAGTAATATTTTTGTATACCACTAGTGAAACCACTGAGAGAGAAATTAGGAGAATAATATAATTTACAATAGCTTCAAGAAAAATTTCTTAGGAATTATCCTAGCAAGGCAAGTAAAAGACCTCTATAATGAAAATTACAGCCTTTTAGAAAAGGAGATTAAAGAAGACATCGGAAAATGGAAAGACATCCCTGTTTCTTGGATGGGGAGAACCAATATTGTGAAAAATGACCACGCTACCAAAACTGATTATAGATGTAATGCAGTCCTAGCCAAATGTTACCAGGATTCCTCACATATCTAAGGAAAATTGTCCTAAAATTCGTATGGAACCAGAAGAGACTCAGTACAGCAAATGCAATCCTAGGCATTATGAACAAAGTGAGAATCATCACAATCCAGGATTTGAATTTACATTACAACACTGTAATGACAAAAACAGCAAGGGACTGGCACCAAATCTGGTACCTCTATCATTGTAATAGAATGGGGAAAAAACTCCAAGCATGTTCAGCCATCAGATATTTACAAAGAGGGTGAAAACATACACTGGAAGAAAGGCAGCTTCTGCAGTAAATGGCACTAGGAAAACTGGTTATCTATGTGCAGAAGATTGAATCTGGACCTATATCTTTCATCATGTACTAAAATAAAATAAAACTGAATCAAAAATCTAAATATTCAAGCAGAAATGTTTGATCTGCTGGAAGATAAAATGGACAAAACACTGGAAGATACAGGTATATGGAAAAATTTTCTGAACAGAACACCAATTACATGAGAAATAACAATAATCAGGGCCAGCTGAGTAGCTCAGTGGATTAAAGCACCTGCAAGCAGGCACAGAGGCTGAGGGTTTGATCCCTGGGCCAGCCATGCCAGCACCTCCCCCAGGGCACACTGAGACAGCAACTGAGATGGCATGGTGGCATGTGCCTGTAATCCCAGCTCTTGGGAGACTGTAAACAGGTAGATCGCTATGAGTCTGATTTAGTGAGACCCTGAACACCCTAGAGACCCTTCCCTAAACATTGCAGAAAAAAGAAATAACAATAACCAACAAATAGGATTATATCAAATTAAAAAATTACACAGCCAAGGAAACAAGCAGGGGGCCAGTGAGATGGCTCAGCAGTCTAAAGCGCCTACTTAGGCAAGCTTAGGCAATCACAGAGACCAAGATTTGATCCCTGGAACCACATGCTGTGCCAGCCCCATCCTTAGGGCAGGCTGAGCCAGCCATAATAATAATAATAATAATAATAATAATAATAATAATAATAATGATAATAATAGTAGGGAAACAACCAACATAATAAAAAGACAATCTTCAGAATAAGAATTATTTTCTTTCCAGATACTCTTCAGACAGCGGACTGGTATCAAGAATATAAAGAATTTTTAAAAAAATTAGACACTCAAAATAAAAGACATAATAAATAAATGGGCAACTGAAATGAATAGATACTTTTTAGGAGAAAAAGTACAGATGATTATTACATACATTCAAAAATATTCAATGCTGCTGCTGGCCATTAGAGAAATGCAAACTAAAACAGCACTTGAGATTCCATCTTACTCTAGAAGGAATAGGTACCATCAAGAGATCAAATAATAATAAATGCTGGTGAAGCTGCAGCTAGAAAAGAGCCATTCCACATTATCGACAGGAAATTACAGGAGTACAAGCACTATGAAAATCAGTATGGATTCCTCAGACAGCTAAACCCCCAATGAGTTAAAGACATCGTACTTCAGCGATACAATCATAGCCATGTGTATAGTGGCACATCTCTTAACAGGTAAATTTTGGAAGCAGTTTAGATGAATGGTTAAAGATAATGTGGTATTTATATACAGCGGGATACCATTCCACTGTAACGAAGGATAAATTTGAGTAATTACAAGGATGTGCCACCACACCAAGCTCTCTTGTTTTCTACTACTAAATATTTTAATTTATTCTGATCACCCTGCCTCTTACTTGTACATTTGCACTATTTTTATTTAATGAAAAATGACTGTGGTTGTCATTGACTAATTTTTCTTGTTTTCTCTTTTCACTGTATTGCAAACAACTTCTTTTATGATTTCTTTTTATTTTTAAAGAGAATAAAAAACAGTCAAATAAACATTAGAAATGATACAGAATTTCACTAAACAAAATAATAAGAATTCAACACTGGTTGCTGCATTACATGTTATCTTCAAATTAGTTGTTTAATATGAACATGCAAAATTGGTTTAAACAAAGATATAACATAAAGAGCTCTTTCTGGTCCTTGTCCCAGTTTGGGAAGTTTATATCTGTAATCCCATGGATAAGTTATTGGAATCCTGTCAAGTTAATTATAATCTACCACTTCTAGTGCAACTCAGGGTGAGAATAAAAACAGGCACATTTATAGTTTTGGGGAGCCAAGGGGTCCTAAGTCCCAGCTATGGTGATGGCTATCCAGAACAAAGGCCTCGACCCAGGTTTTATTCACTCATGAAGAAAGCAGTGCGTTAGAATGAGCAACTATGTGGCTAGCAGGAAGCAGGTTAGTGCTCTGAGCTGGGCTAGATAGGAGACATTCATCTCTGCAATATGGAGAGAGAGGGACATGCAGAAATACATTGCACAGCCAAGGTAGGAGCTAATGTTTTGGGGTAAGTGCTTCAGCTCTGATGTGTAATCTTTCAAACCCAGGAATTCAGAGCCTCTACCTCAAGGCCCAATCCCAGCTGACATTGTGGAGCACTGGCTCTTAGACCCATCTTGACCCAGCTCACACTAGGGAGCAGCAGGTGGGAGTTTCAGGGAACACGCCTTCCATCTTCAAAGACTACCACCAGCACTTTGGCTAGACTGATATGCACTGCTTAAAGCCGATTGAAGGAATAAGGAAAAGTCTTGGCCAGCTCTGTACATTTCCATACATGAAAATAGGATCAGGTACAGCCAAAATGGAGATAATTGTTTTTCTTTTTTGCCTGGCTGCCTTAAGGGTGGGTCTCATGCTGCATGCAGAGGTTGAGTTCAAACTGAGATCCTCAGCGCTGGAGTGACTTTGCCGAATCATGTGCTTTAATCAACTGAGCTACCTGGCAAGTCCCCCGCATAGTTTCTTTTCTTTTAAGGAGAGTTGCTCAGGTGGTTCTCCACAGTCAGAAATAAAGGAAAAAAATTAAGCATTAACATCTCCTTTCAATAGATAGCAGAAATTAGCAATACAATTATCCAAGCTATCCTGCATATTTGCATAAATATTTTTCTTTTTGTTGAGCTTTCCCTCATCCCAGTTTTTCCTTCCCGTTAAACGCGCTCTTTCTCTTTCATAGTATCTATTGTACCTTTCAGATTTTATTTCCTGTTTTTAGACTCTTGAAGTAAGGAGACATTGAGGCATTTGCACATGCGGGAATGGTTTATTTCACTCACCAGTACATAACTTTACTTTCCTTATATAGTTTTACCACTACGTAACTCTACTCTCCTTGCATGGTTTTTCATGCGTCTTGTAGTGTGTTCTGCTGTTGGTGAATTATCTATTTTTATATACCTGAAAGATTTTCTTTCTTTTTTTTCTTTTAGAAGGTATTTTAACTCTTGTATAATTTGAGAGTGACTGTTTTTCTTGTACTTCTGTAAGATATGATTCTGCCATTTTTTGATTTGCTTGCTTGACATTGGTAAATCTATTGTAATTTTTTTTTTTTATTCTTTTGAATGTAACATAGCTCCTCTTACTTTTGCAGGAGATGGCGTCCTAAGCCAAAGGAGCCTTAGCAGAGTATCCTATTCGCCTTAGAAGTGGAAGAGACTGAAGCAGAAATCAACTTAGTTTGACCCCTGCCTGAAGTGTTTCGGTAGAAGACGTCTAGACCAGGCCACCTCCCCATTTGGCCTTGCCTAGATTGTGCCATCCCTTCCTCCTTCCCTTGCCCTGTCAAAACTTCGAAAACATGGAGGAGATAAGGGAGGAAGCAGGACCAATTAATGGGAGGAAGAGCCAAGTCATATACCCACAGGTAGCCACAAGTCTCATTACCCAGACAATGACCCCACACATGGGTAGGCATGACATTCCGGCCCAGTCACCATAGCTGCCTAGGAACCTATATAAACTAAACAGGGACAAAGAATGGGGCCCTTGTGTGCTCCCAAACTGGGGAGGGGTGTATAGAGGTCACTGGCTAATAAAGACTCTATTATTCCCATAATTTGGTCTCCTGTGTACAACAAATCAAGCTGCTATATTTTAAAATTACTTTTGACTGTTTAATTTTTTTTTTAACCAGGAATTGAATTCAGGACCTTGTGTTTGCCAGGCAGGTGCTGTGCCACTGAGTTATATCCCCAGCCTCAAATTTTATGGCTATTAGCAGTTTGCAACACTGGTGATTGCGATGTTCTTTGGTGTGGTTTTATTCAATGTAGGCTTTAAAAAGCTTCTTGTATCTATGTGCTTGTACTTTAATTGGTTTTTAAATTTTAGGATAAATGAAAGGATATTTTCATAACTGAATGCTCTGGAAGCATTCTGTCTTTGAATGGATACCTTTGTGCAGCAGGTCTGCTGGGGCATGTGTTCATGAACAATGTGTAGAGAAGGAGGGTTGGGTTGGGAAAAATTTAACTTGTATAGTGAAGAGGTAGATCCTAGCCAAGCCTATGGGGATCTGTTTGGCTGACATGGCCCTACATAGCATAGGGGGACTAAGCACCATGTTGTCTGGACAGCAAGGAGCTGCCCTAGGCAAAAAGCTGTAAATTATATTTAGTCTTCACTTCAGGAAGTTGGGGTCCATGAGTGTCTCACTCCTGAAGGAGAAATGCAGGCAGTATACCAGAGTGTTTTGCAGAGCTACTTTCTTATGTAATATATGAGTTTAAAATCAATACTGTTAGGTGGGGCACATACTCTTAGTTCCTGCAGTATAAATTCTACTGTTTTTGACACTTTCATCATTGATGGCCATGGATTGATTGATTCGTTGATTTATCTATCTTTTTAAAATTTATTTGATACAGGGTCTCGCTGTGCAATTGAGGCTTGTAGTGATCCTCCTGTTGCAGCCTCTCCAGAGCTGGGATTACAGGCATGTGCCACCACACCTCGTCTTAGTGGCTGGCTCAGCACACCTGGGGGTGGGGCCAGCGTGATATGTGGTATGAGGAATCGAACCCTGATCCCTGTACTTGCCTAAGTAGGTGTTTAGACTGCTCAGCTATTTCCCCAGCCCAGCCATAGATTATAATTCTACTGTTTCATGTACATAAAGCACAAAATTTCTAGAAAACAGTTTCCATTTTAACCCTTTGGTAGCTCTCAACATGATTATTAGAGTATTGTACTCATTCTCTAGTGGACTAATAACTTCACAAAGAATCTTTTGAATCACCTCATTGAAATATTTCTGTTTTAATTTTTTAAGGGAATAAAAATAATAATAAACCATTTGGAATGATACAGAATTTCACTAAAAAATACTAGGAATTCAGCAATGGTTATTATATTGCATATTGTTGTCTTCAAATTAGTTATTCAGATTACCAGATATGATCATGCAAAATTGGTGGGGAAAAGTTATTTTTTTTATTTATTTATTTTTTTTTCTGGGACCAGGGTTGGAACTCACGACCTTGTCAGGCAGGCCCTTGTGCCATGGAGCTATCTCCCCTGCCCAAAGTTATAAAAATTAAGGAGAGAAAGAGAAAATTTAAAGCATTAACTGCTTCCTTCATTAGCCCAGCAGAAATCAGTAGTAGAATTAGCCAAGCTATCCTGCATACACACATAACTATATCTTTTCTTCTTCCTTCTTTCTTGGTCTTGCCTTTCCCTTATCCCAGTTGTTCTTTCCCTTTGAACAGATTCTTTCCCTTTCATCATAAGTTCTTTTCCACGCTGTAACTAGTATAATCCATCTTTGGACATCACTGCCTCTTAAGATACTCTTGTGTTGATCTAGACTCTATTACCCCAGAGTTTGGGGCTTTGATTAATTTTTTCCTTATGATCACTCACTGAAAATTTTATTTTAATGCTACATGGAAATCTCCAGCCATATGAAGATGGTTTATTCTTTCAGTTGCATATTTCCCTTCCCAACTTCAGAACATTTGAGGACATCCTCAGTCAGTAAGAACCACCCCAAATTATATCTCAATGGGTCTCAGATACATCTAGGTGGACCCAGAGTGGCAATTGCTGCAAAATTTACCACTGAGCATTGATCAAATGCTCAGCGTGTGTCATGCTGTGGGCTACGAATATGGGGATGCATGGTGAGATACTTCCCCTGGGATTCACAATCTGGAAGAGGCTGATTTATGACAGACGATGACCTTGTAGCTCAGTGAATGTGTGAAGATCAATGGAAGCACAGAGTTGTGACCAACTGTCCCCGGGGAAATTCAGAAAGGATTGCAAAGGAGGTGGCATTAGAGCTGCATTTTGAAGGCAGAGAACAAAGTTTTCCTTGGTCTATGGTAGAGATAGACAGGCTGAGGCCACAAGTGTTTCCCAAGGGGCTTTGCTTCTCTCAGTAGTGATGCATACCTTAGAGGGTCCTGCCTGATTACAGGGTGTATTGGCTTGTTCTCTGCTTGGGAGGGGTGAGGTGGTAAAGGGATCCAATCAACGCACAGCGATGGCATGAAACAGCAGGTAACTTTTTAAATAATTAACTTTTTTTCTGTGCTGGAGATCAAATGCAGGAACTTATGCGTTACCACTGAGCCACACCTCTAGCTCCGTTAATCTAATAGATGGATGTCTAGGTAATTCTGCTTCCTGGCTCCCAATTTGATCAGAGTTTTCTCTAAAGAAGTTCAGAGACTAGAATTAACTTTTTCTATAGCACTTGGTAAGTCAAGATTAGTCTAGAATATGGTTCTCAGACCCTCTGAACTAAATGTATCAAGCATTTTAGCTCCCATCCTCAGTAAACCTGCCATCTACAGCTTGAAAAGAATCATTCTAATTATCCTGTGTCTTTTATCTTTGCACTGTCTGCTTAGATTAATGTGGACACTTGGCCCAATGCAAGTCAATAAATAGGTCTTTTTAAGGAATATAGAATGAAATACAGAAAGCTATTGGTTTGGGAGAGCTTTGCTGCAAGTTTCCACCAGGTGGACAGTGAGGCCAGTCGGAATGACTAACTGGATCAATGCAGCCTATCCATGATGAATCATGTGAAAGCAAGACTGTGAGTATAGAACTAGATATGGGGATAGAAGAATATGATACAGGTCACATAGGAGAGATGAGAGACATGCAGTCTGGGGTAGGAAGAACATGAAGAGAGGAAGAAAGAGAAAGAGAACTCCCTATTTCCTATAAAGCATATTGTAATTTCAAAAATACTTTTGTTGTGTGAGAGTCCTCCAGATCCTCCAAATAAATTCCATTTTATTCAAGTTAGCTTGAGTGAACATCTATCCTTGAAATCAAAATATCTTTTTTTTTTCCCTTCAGTACCAAGGATTGACCTCAGGACCCTGTGCTTGCCAGGCAAGTGCTTGTTCTATTGAGCTATCTCACTGGCCCCTAAACCAAAATATCTCTATGACATTGTGGTGGATTGCCAACTGATGAGCTGAATGAATCAGCACGGTGCTGGGTGTGGGAGGCCACCTGAGGATTATTACCAGCAACGTAAGAGGCAGAACTGCTGTTTTTAGGCTGGGGAGATAGCTCAGAAGAATAAAGATTTGCCTGGTAAGTGCAGGGTCCTGAGTTCAATCCCTGGTACTGAAAAAACAAAAGCAAAAACAAACAAACAAACAAGCAAACAAACAAAAAACACCTGCTGTTCTCTTGGGCTGTTCTGGAGGACCTTCTCTCATGCTGACTTTCTTGGTGAGGTTGGCTGTTCTTGGAGAAGGAGAAGCTCAGGACCTCATTGTCACTGAGAATAGCTGTTGTTCATTTTGGGGAACCTATGGTCCTCACCTTGAGCATCATTTCCTGGCTGTGGAGAGGAAGTTGATGCACTGCTCAGTTTCCTGGAGAAGCTTGTTGCATTGGTTTTTCTGGAACTTAGCTTTCCTCATTGCTAGAGAATCTTGGGCCCCATCGAGGATGGCTTGGGTACTTTTCAGGGGAGCTCTGGTTTTTACCTTAGCATTGCTTCCTGACTTTAGTGCAGATCCCTCAGCTTGCTAGCACAGGCCCTTCATCCCACCGACATGGACTTTCTAGCTTCCACCACTGACCTTTGGGTCTTCCCGGCACAGATCCATGAAGCAGGCCTGCGTGAGACATTGTTGTGGGCTGTAGGCCTCTGAGAAGCATTGTTATGAGCTATAGGTTTTTAGCTGAACTCCCGCAGAATATTAGGATCCAGGCCCTCAGCTGGATTCTTCGGTTTTTACTGTGTGGACAGATTTTCTGTACTTCTTGTATGTGATTCTCTGGGTGATTCATTATAAAATGATTTTATAAAATATGTGTCCTGTATTGCTTCCCTTGCAAAACCCCAAAACTACAATGGACATCTCGTTTATTCAGTTTACCTCTTTAATTTCTATATGCTGGTGAGTATAGATAAATTAAACTGCTAGCTCCTTTTCTAGACCTCTTATTGTCCTAGCCCAGAGGCAAGAATCCCATTAAACAGAAAAAAACAACTTCTGTTAGGATTGTATTTGGCTAATAATTATTTATGATGTCAATTTAAATAGGCAATCTTGGCTGGTTCTGCATGTTTTCTGCTCTCTTCAAATCCATTTGGTCTCATAATATGCAGGCACCATGGCAGCTGGTAGCAGAAACCCACTGAAGCTTTGAGAATTGCAGCAATGTCTCCCTGTTCTCTTGTCTGGAGCCTGAGAAAACTGTTTATTTCCTCAGATAGTAATGCCTGAGTCTCAGTGCAATGCTCAAAGAATCAGACAATAGTCACCTAGCATGTTGGACAGAGGTACAAATATGCTCAGCATCCCTAGAGACATATATAACTTCATTTGTCCTCAGCCCAGGTGGTTTCAATTAATTTGCAGGTATTTATTGAGCATCTACTGTGCATCAATTACCCTTTTCTCCCTCATTTGCTGCTCCTCTGACTTTGATCCCTCAATTTATATCCCAACAACCTTTTCTTCTCCAGTGCTCCCTTGAGTTACTGACTCATATCTCTATTTTAGTGCTGAACTTTCTCCAAGAGACATCACCAGTGCTTTATCTACTTCCTGAACCTTTCACTAACTCCTTATCCCTGTGCCGTCTTACTGCTGCTTTCCCCATCATTGTTTTTTTCCTCTCACTTTCTCTTTACAATAAATGCATTGCTTTCTAAGTTACTTTCAGTGACTTTCTGTTCCTTGCAATTAAAAAATTTCTAGAACATTCTGTTTTTCTTGCTTCAACTCTCTGAACCCTACATGACACTAGTATAATCTGACACAGAGTGGTTTTTCCCTTAAAAGAAGTAGGATTTCATTGTTAATTAGTGAGCTTGCTCTGGAATACCCAAGTCTTGTGGTGGTCCTATGCTACAAGGATTTTTTTTGTGTCATTGAATGGAGTCCGTATCATGGGTTGAAGCACACAGAGACATCTCCGCAGCTGGTCTTGTAGCTTGGGTAGGCAGTAGTTCTTTTAGTCATTGTTCCTGAGGTAGGAATTAAAAGTGAAGGACAGTCAGTGGACTAAAATCTGGTCAAAGAAATCAGCATTGAATTTATTCTCCTCTAGGGTCTTAAAGACAAGAAAGGAGTGACTATAGAGACTTCACTCCCCATAGTTTGACCAGGCTGAATGCATTAAGAAAATTATTTTTTTCTTAGATGTTAAAATGAGTAAATAAAGTACAAAAACACAATCTTTTAACAAAATTTAATACCGTCTATTGTTCATGGCCTAGTTTTAGCATAAATACTGATATATTTAATCCTCTATTTGTACTTTAATTGCTTTTGATCCAAGCAATAATTATTTTAAAAGCAATTTGGCATATAATTGTTGCACGAAAGAATATTCACGAAATTGTTCAATCAGTCATTCTTTCACTCAGGAAATGTTTATTGATCTAGGCAGTAGAGATAAAAAATGGATCTGTGAGTTCCTTGGGAGCAAGTTTTGGAAACTCATAGTCTAGGGGATAGGGAGGTGAAAATGAGCTTATAAATAAGTAAGTGTTATGAGAGAAATCTGAACAGTATACAAAGAGAGAACAAGGGAAAAAGGCTCTAGTGGCCAGATTAATCAGGAGGTTCCATTTTGAGCCAGCTGCCATTGGAACAGAATCAAAACTGAGGGGCGAGCAAACCTTATAGTGTCTATGTTGGAAGGAGCCTTAATGTTCTGGCTCAATGCTTTCAGCTGTAGGAAGAGCAGATAGACCCATCTGGAAAGGAAACAGATAGGACAGAAGTTTCAGAACTGATCAGTATCATAGACTGGACCTCTAACATCTCAGTTCATCAATCTCCTTATCAATATGTCTGACAGATGTCTATATAGCCAGCCTAAAAGACATGATGGCCCATGGTCTCCACCCCAAGCTAAGCTGTTCATGGGCCACAACCCAGCTTATGCTCCCTGGCCTCTATCTGTAGACTTTTCTCTCTCCAGTCTTCTTCTTTGGGCCTGACACCCCTTAGTTAGCTGAAGCTGATTTCTCTTTTCCTCTGTTTTCCAAACTTCTGTATCTTCCTACTTCTCCTGGATTTGCTATTTTTCCCCCATTGCCCATCTCTCTGGCAGTTCTGCTTCCTGTAGATCCCTCTTCCTCAGTCTCCAGCTCCTTCCAAGGGCTCTGAACCTATTTAAAGACATGAACCTTCTGACTTTGTGGCCATGTTTGGGTAGCTTTTCTTAACATAATGTTAGAAATCATATATATATATATATATATATATATATATATATATATATATATGTTATTTTTAAAAAGAAAAAAGTCAAATTTATGTGATAGTAATACATAAACTTTTTTCAAAGCATCAAGTAACATGATCTAATCTAACCATGTTCATAATGTTACCAAGAGCATAAATGATTTTGCAGGATATCTGTGACATTGTAGTGTGGAATATACAAATATTGAATATTTCTATTACTGACAAGAGCCATAGGTGCTGCATACATTGATACAGTGTAGTGCCTTCATTCATAATTGAAATGCTACATTTCCAAGTTAGTGAAAGATAAAATATTTTCCCATTCAAGTTTACAGATCCCATAGTATTATAAATGACCTTCAGTTATAGCCTCCAGCTGAAGAAATTTATAACTTGAAATGTTCTATATGTGTAGATATTACCTATATTTATAGCTTCAGACACAGATATCCATTTGGATATCTCATAGGCATCCATAAAACATAATGTGGCAAAAGATGAATTTCTGATCTTATCCTCCAAAATATCTCATTTTTATCATCTTAATAAATGTCACCTCAATCCTTCTTCATGCTAAGCCCCAAACCCTAGCATTCATTCTCTATATTGTGCCTTATTCTTTAGCTTTTATAGATAATTTCCTCATAATTCCATTCAATAAATACTTAGTACCTGAAATATGCTGTACATCACCACAGGAACCAATGATTCAGTAGCGTTCACAAGACAAGTACTTATGGACTTTATGTTCTAGTTGTAGGACACTGACAGCAGATAAGAACCTAACACGTGATCAGTTAGGTAGCAATAAGCGCATCTAAAATACTATGCCCACAAAATACTTCCCCAATATTGCTACGCCTCTCCATATTCACTGCTGTCTTTGTTCTTTTCGACCTCACTTCATACTCTTGCTTGCAGCAATCTCTTCTGCAAACTCACTGCATCTGCGCTTGTTCTCTTCCCATCATGCTTTCACAGGGCATCCAGAGAGGAGAGAATGCCCCTTTGTGTTGCCCAGTGTGCCAAGAATAAACCCAGACTCCCTCACTTGGGTGCTATCAAGCCCTCTGTTACCTCTGTGCTACTCATCTCTTCTGTCCCTCTGCTAGCACAGCAGAGCTCTACTGGCCTTTATGGTTTTCTTGTGGATGTTTGTTTCTCGTTAGGACCTTGTCTATCTCTAAGGCTGGCTGAGACCTACTCAACCCTGCAGATTTTAACCTCGTTAACCTTCATCTAAAGTGTCGTCTCTTTAAGGAGCTTTCTCCTGACCCCTTAATCTAAAGCACATCTCTTTCTCCTTCTCTCCCAAAGCAGCTTCTATCTTTCCATTAGAGTGCTATATTGTTATTCAATATAATACTTAAGTATTTACTTAATATCTGCTTCTCCTACTACATTGCAAATTCCAAGAAGGCAAGAACCTTGCCTGTTTTGCTTACTGGCAATAAAAAGTTTTCAGCATATTGTTAGTGAAAGCAAATGTGTAGCTGTTGAATGAATTATGAGTTCCTGCACCTTTTGTCTCTGACATCTGCCCCTAAACTTATCACAAATTCTAGGCTTATATTTCTTCTTTTATGCAGAGGCATTTTAAAAGCTCCATTTATACTTAGTTATTCCTAACCTAATCAGCTACAGTTATTCTCAGATTCTTGTATCCATCTGTTCATCCATCCATCCATCCATCCTTCCATTCATTCACTTAGCCATTATTTATTCTGCACCTTCTAATTACAAGGCACTATGCCAGATTCTATATGAGATTAAAAGATGGATATAAGATAAGGTTCTTACCCTGAAGACATTTGCAATCTAGAAGATTTAAGAAGTTATCAGATAGCTACAGAAAAAGTAGAAGCTGTACCGTGATCAGCATTGTCACTGGAGATGGAAGTGCAGAAGAGGTAAAAATAATATTTCCAACTAGACATTTCAGAAAAGTTTTCATGAGAAAGATAGCATATGAACATTGGGGATTTAGATAGCCAGAATGGCAGAAGAGACATTCCATATGAGGAAACAGTTCATAGAAGCAGAAAAATACAGTAAGGGTAGAGGTGTTGATGGTTGGCCTGTCACCTAAGTTACTTGTAGGGCAACTATGGACTCCATAGATGGGGGCACTTGACATTTTGATCTTTATTTTTTATTTTGTTGTCTTTTTGAGCCAGGGTCTCACTATGCAGTTCAGACTGACCTTGAACCCACTTTGTAACCCAGACTGGTCTTGAACTCACAATGATCCTCCTGCCTCAGCCTCCTAAGTGCTAGGATCACAGGTGTGTGCCACCACACCCAGCTCATTTTGATCTTTGTATTTTGACATTTACAAAAGTCAGCTGTGAGAGCTTTTTTTTTTTTGAAAGAGTCTACAGGGTCTCACTACAGAGATTGAATTTGGAGTGATTCTCCTTGTTTCAGCCTCCCAAGCACTAGGATTGCAAGTGTGTGTCACCATGTCCAGTCTCAATCACCATCTCAGCATGCCCTAGGAGTGGGCTGGAACAGCGAGCTTGGAATTGAACCCCGGTCCTTGCATCTGCCTAAGCAGGTGCTTTAATCCACTGAGCTATCTGGCTGACCCTAGCTGTGACAGTTTGACAGAGAAATAAAATAAAATTTAGGAGGAAATCTCTGGAGAGACCTGCATATCTGCATGACTTTTAAATTAGGTAGATTTTCCTCTTTCAATTAAGAGATAAGCATGTGAAGGATGGGAACATTAAAACCTCATTGGGTATTGATGTGATCTGGAGTAGATGAAGAAGTCCTTGTAGTGGAGGTGGACATTCCTGTGCTTTCAAACTGGAACGCTGACTTAGGGACGTAACAGAGCCAAATACAATGGTCATTCTCATGTTTAGAGACTGGAATGCTCCCAATTGTTAGCTGCAGTGTATTAGTTCAGATTGATATAGTCAAATACAGTAGACTTGGGGCATTTGTAGCAGAAATCTATTTCTAACAGCTCTGGAGGTTGGATGTTCAAGGTCCAGGGGCTGGCTGATTTGGTTTCCAGCAAAGGCCTCTCTTCCTAGCTACCTTTTCACTGTGTCTTTACAAGGCCCCTTTTCAGTGTGTGCACATGGAAAGAGACCTGTCCTTTTTCCTTTTCTTATTAGGCCTCCAATCTTACTAGATTACAACTCTATCTTATAAACTTTTTTAACCATTAATTCCTAAAGCCCCTACTCAAAATGCAGTCACTGTGGACATTAGGGCTTCAACATAAGAAGTTGGAGTGTACAATTCAGTCCTATCTTAGGCTGTACCCCCCCCTTTAGAATGAAAGACTGTGAAGATTATAATTTAGTTGTTTTCAAACAGTTTTTCTGAGAATATGAAGCACCCCAAGTAGTAACCTCAAAAGAAGAGGGACACAATGAGTTGGGATCTACTTTACTGCTGTTGGCCAGGATTATAACTGAAACCATGCAATAGGAAACCTTCCATCTATTTTCATTACTTCACTATACCAGAGAAAGAGAAGCTCTTCAGATTTAGAAACTTAAAGAGACTTTCTTATGGTCACACATTGAGATAGGAATAAATTCTATCATCCAGTGAGCAGAATCGCAGTTTTGTGTACAGACTGGAGCTTAATTCATTGTTCCCCTCAGATTCTCCCAGGTCCTAGATGGGGAGGTCCTGGATGTTCCTTGTATGGGCTTGACTAAGAGGTGGTCCTCCTAGCAAAGAGGGCTTTCCTCTCAAAGATCTTGTCCAGAAGTATAATGTGTACCTTAGAGGTCAAGTGGGGCACTGATTTTTCCTTCTTCATCTGGTTCATATGCCCAGATGGTATTATGAGTGGCAGGAGTTATGGATTATTAAATGATACATCGTTGTCGTTGATACCAGGAATCAGACTTACAACCTCACGCTGGCCAGGCAGGCACTGTGCTGCTGAGCTTATCCCTGGCCCATTAATGCTTTCTCTAAATAACACCTAGAAAATTATGCCATAAATACATAAGTGTTGTTCTCCTGTTCTGTCAGCCACCCAGAGGATTTGGAGGTAAACAGTTTCATCCTCGGGAATAAAGAGACAGATCATGTCACCTGGGGAGAGTCAGACATACTGAGAGTTTTCAGATCAGCTGCAGTCCCCAAAGAGCCCATAGACATATAACAAAGACAGAAAATCACTGCTGGGACAAAGGAAGAACTTGTCCTGTGTTTCTTCTGAGTTTAAAGTGCCTAGACTTGGAATATAATCTTTCTGGGAAAATAATCAATTTTTGAAAATTTGATTTCCTTTATAGGCAAAGAGCTTCATATATGGTGCTCATAGTAAGGGCCCCTCAGAGCCCCTTCTCTATGGACAGCCAGCAGGGCCTTTCGCTGCTGCTTTCAGATTCGCGCCACACAGATGGCCAGACGCTTTCCCTTGGGCATCTTGCTTTCACTCTTCACCCAGCATCCATCAGACTACACCTGAGATGTTGAATCTTTCCTGATCACCATCTTCCCGTTGTTATTGCTAACATTACATGCCCCCTCTGCTTCAGAGCATTTAACCCACGTAAAATTTTGTATTTATGCTTGATGTTTGTTTCTCCTATATCCTGAACTCTGCTCAGAGATGATGCTAAATATCAGTGCATTGTCAGTGCCTCATTCCTATCTTGCATATGAGAGGCCTTCAGTGAGTATTATTGAATGAATGAGAGGTTTGTTTCCAGTAATATGAAAGTTTTGTTGTGGATCAACCATCTGTGTCTGCATGTTACATTTGATTATCTTGGTAGCTGCAGATTTGCAGCCTAGAGCCAAGAAAGAATATATATGAAAAGAGAGTTTGGTCTGTAATTGCCCAAGAATGATCAAATCCTAGAATGGAAATTCCTGTGATAAATTCATTCATTAGGTATTTTCATAAATGTTTATTGACCAAGTACTGTATTACTTCCATATAATAGGAGAAAAATAATCTCTGCCCTCATGGAGTAAAAAGAAAAGAATGGACAAGAATAAGCAAGTTGTTGAGAGAATAATCAGCATAATGAACTGAGCGTACATGAGCAAGGTTAAGTGAGAGGAGCCGGGAAAGAGTGTTCTATCCCCAAACCTGGAGGGCTTGCAAAATACCGACACAGAGGAGAAGAAATGGACGTGCTTGAAGGTGCCTATGAGGAGCACTAAAAGTATGATAACACATTTGGATTATAAGATCAATGAAAATATTCTAAACAGTAGAGTTTGGATCAGAGGAAGACAGGACAGAATCAAAGTGACAAGTGAGTCTATTCTGATACTCAAATAGAAAGGAGATCACAGCTTGACCTTGGGTGGTGGTAGTGGGAATAAAGAGAAGTGGACACATGTGATTTATTTGGTGGTAGAACTGATAGGTGCCCGTGATGGATTGCACACCTAAGGTGAGGGAGAGAGACAAACGAGGATGCCCATGTGTGACAAATGGCCCTTTCCTTGAAATCACGCTTCTTTTCAATTTGATACTGACTGACCCACTCTGCTGGCCATCATTATAAACCACTAAGGCTTTCACTATTCCTTCCTTGGCATCACTTAAGCCCCATATTTAGCATCTTAATTCAATAATGTACAATCTGTATGGCTCATATCTTGATCTCCACAGCTCATTGAGCCTCTTTAAACGGTCTGCAACACACATGAATTAAACATGGTGGGCAAAGGGAGAGCGACTTTAAGTGGCAGATAGCCTTGCCCTCGCAGCCAAATAGCTGAGCAGAATCGAGATGGGGCTTATGACTGCAAGGTGATGCTAATGATGACTGTCTTTGCAGGTACTTTTAGGAAAAATGAAGGAAATAAAATGTCTCAAGAAGGTAATGATGTGGGAGAGAAAGAAAGAAGAGAGAAAATCTGAAACAGCAAGGACTTCCCAATCAAACATCTTGACCAGCCCGGATACTGAGATGCGTGAGGTGGTCAGAGTTCTATTAAGTCAGACTGTGCATGGATATAGTTAAATTCCCAAAGAGAAAGGACAAGAAAGAGATTTGAGTAGGAAGAAGTGAGACTGGCAATAGGAAAAGTGTGATTATCATTATTGAGTTCTTACTGTTTGTCATACATTATGCTAAGCCCTTCTGATAATGTATACTTTAGTCCCTGAAACATCTATTTTATGCAAATGAAAACTGACACTTGAGGAGGTGTAGGTAACTTGTTTACATAAAAATAGCTGGTAACAGAATAAGGATTTAAAGCCAGATGAGTGTGACTGCAAAGCTTGTGTCTGTAGCTACATTTCATTGCCTTTTTAAAACTGGAACGGACTAGATAGAAGGCAGAGGAAAAATCATAAAGAAAGGAGAGAAAGAGAGCCTAGGAGGACAAATATACTTGATATTGTAAGAGAGTAGTTGAATAAAATGAAGGGAAACCTAACCTGAAGGGGAAAAAAGCATATTAGTATATGACATGAGTCTTATGAAATTGCTAGAGATGAATACGGTGTTAGCAGCTTCCTGCTCTATTTCCCTGCTGGCAGTAGACTCATAATTTCTATTTTTATTGCTATTTCTGCTCCCAGCCATGATGCTCTCCACTTTAAGATAAGCCAACTGCTACTTACTTCTCTGACTCGAACAAAAACTCATCCCAGGAATGGAGGGACCAGAAAGAGAGCGGTACAGACTGCAGTTTCTGAACGAAGGCAATTCATGCCTCATGAAAGACCCCAAAGGAGTAGGACTGCACCATAATTAACTGAGATTTATAACTTCGCACAAAACCCACTCATGTTAAATATTCAATTTCCCTGTTCTTGCTCCAGGTATTCAAAGAAATTCCCTAAGTATCCTTGACACTATGCATCCCAGGAGACACGCCAGGAGAAGGCTGATTTAGTTTTCAGAGAAAGAGGACCAAAGCAAGGGAAGGATCATATCCTCCATGTCTGCGTCCTGAGTTCATCACACTGAGTCTATTAGTAAGTATATCTTAAGACCAGACTAGATGGCAATATGCTGAGTATGGCAATATGCTGAGTAGCACATATAGTCTATATTGTAACAATCAATGTAGTGCTACACCTAGTACTAGCTAGCAGAGCCACAGTGGAGGAGTCTGACAGATACTGAGTGTGCATGAAGCTTAGAGAATGCTGAGGCAGATACATATTGAATGAGGAATAATGCCAAGGTATATTTGTAGTGCAACAGTAATATAAACATTCTAGTATTCTAGTGTTAGACAACCTCAGTCTGTGAGTTAGTAGTTTTTTGATCATGGACAAGTGATTTATAGCACCTGTGAGCCTTGGTTTCCTCATCTGCAAAATAAAGTGTACTCATTCATTCAACAAACTCATAGAGAACACCTCCAAAATTACCATAGTGTGAGTGACAAGAGTAAGCCTCTCTGGAGATAGGGTGGCATTTAAACTGAGACCTGACCTACATGGCCTGTGTGATGGGTCAGGGTAGGGGAGGCTTTCCAGGTGGAGGGAGAGTGCTCACAAAGGTGGGAATGCACACAACTATGTCCTCTACAGACCACTGGTGGAACACTGAGAGGTATCATAGCAAGGCTGTTTATTGTGGATTTTGTCCACGGTACATCTAGATATAGTTATTATTTTCATGCTAAAATCCCTACCCTCACAGACCTCCTTTAATAATTGGAGAGTTAATATCCTGGGTCTTCAGAGAAGAACACAACACAATGGATAATAAAGAAGCAAGCTGTGATGATCAGAGACAATATACCATGAGAGTGCAGGAGTGAGAGAGCAGTGAGGCAAGGGTAGGCGTACTTTTTTGTTGTGAGGGTTTCTCAAACAGTGGCTGTGATCTGAGCCAGAGATGTTCCAAGCAGTGAAAACCACAGATGTTAAGCTGCAGCTAGCAGTTTGCCTTTGCTTTGTCGCCAAACCTGCCTCCAGAGTCGAAGCTTCACATCGTAGATATCATTGTTTGGCTCTAGGGGATGGAGCAGCAGAAGATGCAGCCAGAAAGAGGCAGGAAGGAGAAGGGGAAGAATTGAGGGGCCAAGGAAGCAGCCCCCAGTAAGAAGCTTGTTCAGTGGTTAGATCTTTTGTGGTCATCAGAATTGAGTTCTCTCCTGGCTCCTGTCCACCTCCAAAACATTCAGGATTGTAGGTGACATGGCTCAAGACTGGTTTTTAAACATTAGCTACATTTCAATTCCAAGATGGTTTTTTTTTTTTTTTTTTTTTTTTTTTTTTTTTTTTTTTTTTTTTTTTTTTTTTTTTTTTTTTTTTTTTTTTTTTTTTTTTTTTTTTTTTTTTTTTTTTTTTTTTTTTTGCTGTAATCTGTTTTGGAGACATATGAGCATTGCAGACAGCCTGTGCCCACAAACCAATACATGCAAATGAAAACAAACCAGGTAAAAATATGTTTTCTTTGTCTATTGTAGGCTGAATCTCCAGTGGTGACAGCTGTGGAGGAAGTGAGGGCAACCCGTGAGCCGCTGCCAGATTGGCCATTCCCTGAGCTTCTCCTGCAGTGATGAACCTTTAATCACACCAGCCCTTCCTTGGAGGGGAAACGCTTCCTCCAACAAAGCTTTCTTACCTCTAGACAGAGGCCAGGCAGCTGCTGTCTTGGCTGCAGTATCAAGAAGTCTTTGTTTCTGTCAGCGTGGCTGGGAAGGGTCTTCCTTGAACCATATATGGTCCATTTATCCAGGGAGTAAGTAGCAGATCCTTCTTATCTCTGGAAACACAGGCTTTTGTAGTAACTGAAAGGAGAGTTGATAGGTGTGGATGTCCTGGGAAGGTTTATGTTTGAGTAATAGGCCATTAGCTCTCTGGAGAGAAATACACCAATTAACATATGGTCCAAGAGAGAAAGAAGACTTCCCAACATAAATTCAAGTAAAAGTGGGATCAGCATTCTTGTGAAACTGTAATCAAAGAACTAATTATTGGTTCTACTACCTGAATTTAAGTAGACTAATAAAATGACCTCAAAATCAATCCACAGGTACTTATAAGGCACCTATATTTGCCAACACATCTCTAGTCTCTTTTTTAGAGCTGTACTGGATCAGATTATGGCCCTTAAGACAAATGTAGGGACCAGGGAGTATCTCAGCAGCATAAGCACCTACATGGCAAGTACAAGGTCCTGAGTTCAATGCCCAGTACCCCCCTTCCCAAAAAAAGACAAAGGTAGCCACCATTCTGTCAGCAAAGATTTTTTTGTGTGTCATGTTGATAGCTATTTATGTATGTATTATCTATGCCTGCTTTCCTACTGGCAGAGGTAAATGGTGGAAGAGACTGTATGGCTTGCAAAGTCAGAAATACTATTTTTCTATTTATATAAAGAATTCTTTGACTCCTTGATGTCAAACTTTTACTTTTACTTGAATTTATGTCAGGAAGTTTTCTTTCTCTCTTGGACCATATGTTATTCTGGTGGAGAACCCACAGTGTGGTGGTAGCTACAAAGAAGTGGGTGGAAACAAGAAGGGGAATGCATATATTAGATATCACGTGATTACAGTAAGTGGATGAACACACAAACCCCTGAATGAAATGGACTTGGGTTCAAATCTTAGCTCTGTCACTTTAGTAAGTTATAGGTTTGGGTCAAGTTTCTTAGCCTTTCCATATCCTATTTTCTACTTCTATAAATAACTCTGACAATTACATTTACCTCACAGAGTGGTCAGGGTTAGAGTGATTAATGTCAGTGTTGTCTAATGCAGAATAAGTGCTCAAGAGAGACTTATTTGACTACTAGTGCTGTGTACCAGTAGTAAGCTAAATACTTCATATCTTTTTGCTTGGTTAATCCTTGGTGTATTATTATTTCTATGTCACAGAGAGGGGTTTGTGACAATACTGCTACATGTTATGAAACTTCCAGGTGCAAATTGGTCTATGCCAACATACATCCTGTGGACCCTCTCAGAATGAAAATATTACAGTGTAGTTATGCCTTGGTTCACAAACTTAATTTGTGCCACAATTCTGGAAAAGATGGCTACACTGTGTTTGCGTGGCAAAGATGGCTGTGGTCATGTTTGTCACCCGATGCAGAGTTTGCAAACAAAAACAAAATATTGCCAAATATTTTTGTTTGCAAACCACATTGTCTGCAAAAAAATAAAATGATAAAAAAGATGGTCCTGAACTGAGACACTACTTTACTTCCAAGGAGCACAGAGAGGCTGACTGGGGTCTTAGGGGGGTGAAGTTTCTTATTAAAGCCATATCAGCATCAGTCCCAGATCAGGAGCAAACTAAGAAGATGTTTCCTAAGAGGCAGAGATAGGGGCTTCTGGCAAAGTGAGGCAGAGCACCCCCAGCCTACAGATGAGGTGGGCACTGGTATCTCTGGGGCAAGAAATGGACTCACAGTAGTCAAGAAGTTGCTTTGCCTGGTTTGGAACATGGAGTGGAGCTGTATCCTTTCCTCCATTTCTGGTCACCTGCACTTTTGATAACTACCCACAGCCTCTGCACACCATCCCACTGCAAGAGGAGTGTCTGGGCTTGGAAGGAGGAGGAGGCCGGAGACTCAGATGCTGTGGAGTAGTCACAATGGCCTGAGAGTGGGGGAGGAGGGTAGTGGAGCAACCAGGTGTTGTCTTGAGATTGTATCATACAAATCTGAAGGCAAACTCCAGAAACTATTTAGTTACCTGGTCTATTGAAGGCAGTTGGCTTGGATCAATAGATCTTGGAGAATTCAAAGGAGAAAAATCTATGGGGAACCTGCTCTGTAGGGAGAGCATGTTGGTGCCAGAGGGACAACCTTGTGAGGAGAGTATTAAGCACTTATGAACTCATATCCCTGCCGTCTCCTCACCCTCCTGGTGACATAAATGATGTGACAGGAGAGTCCACAAGTGGGAAGCTCTCAGACAGTCACATACACAAAAATCCAGCATTTATTCAGCTTCTATGGTATGCTAAGCTGCACGCTGCATTCCAGAGTTGCAGGACTAGTGGGACACCGTGGGGTCCATACAGAATGAACTCATCTGCACACAAGGCTGTTTTTGTGGGAAGTTCCAGCTGCCAGGAGCAGGAAAAACATGTAGAGCTGCATCCTTCAAATGTCCTGGTGATAGTCTATGGATGGCGGAAGAGAGAGTATTTCCCCAAAAACAATCCCTCCATTCCCTGAGTACAAAACAGCACCCAATGCTCAGTTATCAGGGTTGTTTAATTAGTCTTACACAATTTTTCTACTTCCTTGTTCTTCATTTATCTCCCTTCCCTTTTTTGCATCTTCAAGGAAGGCCTTCATTAAGCTAATTAAAAAGCCATCAGGGAAAAGTGTGACAAAAAGCCACTTGGGCTTTCCTGCATGGCTTGGGTACTGGCATTATTTCTTTTTAAAAATTCTGAGCTGCCCGTGGTCTTGTGGTTGTGGAGGGTTGGGGTAAGAGATAAGCAGCAAGAAGGTGCCGGAGGGGACAGAAACAAATACCTTTCTCCAGTGGCTGAGCCAAACCCCTTGTGAACAGGCTTTAAAGTGGCTCCACCCCTCTCTTCCTTCTTCTGCACACATCGTCATCTGATAATGCAGAATGACAGTCTGAAATTGCTGGTGGTCTTTGGAAGGAGCATACTCATGGGGAGCCATTGTTTCGGAGCTGATGTAAAAGAACATGCTGGGCCAGTGAGATAGCTCAGCAGAATAAGTGCCTGTCTAGGTCAAGTGCAGGGACCCGGGTTCGAACCCTGGCACCACATGCCACACAGCCCTGCCTCTGGGAGCGCTGAGCCAGCGATGGAGTCCAAGTGTGGTGGTGCGCACCTGTAATCCAGCTCTGGGGAGGCTGAAAACAGGAGGATCACTATGAGTCTGAGCTGCACAGGGAGACCCTTCATTAAAAAAAAATAAATAAATAAAAGAAGATGCTGCAGATTCTTTGGCCATATACATTTATGTGTCAGGCCAGGTCTTGCTTGTATCTACTGCAGATTTTATTATTATTGTCCAAAGTCATATATCTCCTGGAGATGAAGCACAGGACTAGCATCTGAGATCATGGTAATTGTTCTTTCTTGATGACAACTCAGAGGGCTTCTCCACTATGAGAGAATTTCTTCCATTCTTGATGTAAGTTTTGTCTCAAAGTGGTTCCATTCTACATTTGAAATGCAGAAAACATTTGTGTTGTTCTTAGATTGGAATAGTTTCTCACGCAGCACGAAGAGCCCTGTTCTGACCTGCAAGGTACACAGAGGAAGTGAATGCAGCCTTGGACTGAGACAGCTGGGGGCAGGAGAGGGCTCCGAGTGCCGCAACTGAAGACCATGGTACACATTTTCTTCCTCAAGCCGGGCTCCTCCTGGGAGACAGCAACTATCCTCTGGATTCTAATCTTTCTCTGCACTTAGAGTACTGACACCCGTCTGGCTCTTGGCTGCAGAGAAGGAAGTGCAGGGAGTGCCTGTCCACTGGTGAAATAGGCACATACTCACTCCAGGCTTCTGCTGTCCTGGCTATTGGAGCACAGCTGACTCAACTATGGTGGCCTAATCAGTTAATTTCTGAAAAGTTCAAGACTCAAAATCCTCAGCCTCTCTTGGTGCTTGCTTTCTTTTCTAGAGAGAGAGAGAGAGAGAGAGAGAGAGAGAGAGAGAGAGAGAGAGAGAGAGAGAGGAGAGAGAGAGAGGAGCGAGAGAAAGAGTGAAAGTGAGAATAAGAACAGGTGATGTGTGTGTGTGTGTGTGTGTGTGTGTGTGTACATGAGGGGGTCATGTCTTTGTATTGCAGAAATTTAAAGCCACATAAAAGTTGGAAGCATTCCACATTCCACAGTGAATGTCTTCTATTGTCACTTTACTGCACTGGTCCTATCACTGGTTCATTTATCTCTCCATTAAGTGAGCTATGCTTCAAACCATTTCAGCTCCCTCCCCAGATC
>PVJA010003261.1:41215-97366 GCA_004027025.1 Myocastor coypus
TTTTTTTTTTTTTTTTTTTTTTTTTTTTTTTTTTTTTTTTTTTTTTTTTTTTTTTTTTTTTTTTTTTTTTTTTTTTTTTTTTTTTTTTTTTTTTTTTTACATATTTCAAGATAAATTGGAGATGTTGGTATATTTTCCCCAAGAGCTTAGTTCAATACAGGTCTATTGGGGCCCAGTGGGATGGCTCAGTGGTCTAAAGCGCCTGCTTAGGAAAGCTTGGGTGGCTTCAGGGACCACAGTTTGCTCCCTGGCACCACATGCTGCACCAGCCCTGCCCTCAGGGCAGGCTGAGCAGGCCATAAAAATAAATAAACAAACAAACAAAAGTTCTGAAACAAGAAAAAATAAAATAAAATAAATAAAATTCTTTTTTTAAAAAAATACAGGTCTATTGAGTATTTACCAGGTGTAAGGTACTATGCTTTAAAATAGTTACACAACCTTTCATGGTCAGGTGAACAAAATAGCTGTTAATGAAGCTAAAGAGAGAAAAGGAAAGATAAGAGGGAGGGAGGAAGGAAACAGAAAGAGAGAAAGAGAAGCATCTGGGAATGAAGACAACTAGGTAGAGCAGAATTGAAAGCTGCATGTGTTTATTGACACATTCAACTGACTAGAAGAAAACAAATCAGAAGTCCATTAACTGTTTGAGGGACTTGTACTATTATCAAGCGATGCATAATGTCTGGCCCAGTAGGATTCACAAATTTGTTATAGATCAAGAACTGCTGTGTCCCTGGCATTCTTCCTCTTCTTTCACTGGGATGATTGCTGAGTTCTGTTGCCCTTGTTTCATCTAGAAAGGACACAGACGCTGCTCTCGAGGTTCTGAAGCAAGAGTCTACCCACCTTGGTCAAGGACAGACCGAACACGAAGACCTTGAGTACCACGTGGAATTTGGGTCCTGCAATGGTTTATGTCTAGATGTCTCCCCACAGCCTCATGAACTCATGCAGGGCGCTTTGTGGAGGCAGCTGGATTTAGAGTTTGTGATTGCTTCCTTGTCTAGCACTGGGACCCTGGTAGGCTATGCCTAACCTGAGGTGGGTGGCCCACATACAATATAAGGGACAGGAAGAGACTTCTCTTATGCTCCTCCCTTTCTGTTCCTGTTGCTTTTGGTATCTTCTGCTGCCATGAACTGCTGCTCTTTTGCCATGTGCCATCTGACTTGGAGCCAGCAAATTATGGACTGAAACCTCCACAAACAGAGCTAAATAAACCTTCCCTCCCTCTCTCCTTTTGTCCCTCTCTCCCTTCCTTTCCTCCTTCCTTCCTTCCTTCCTTCCCTCCCTCCCTCCCTCCCTCCCTCCTTCCTTCCTTCCTTCCTTTTTTTCCTTCCTTCCTTCCTTCCTTCCATCCTTCCATCCTTCATTTTGGGCATCAGGTATTTTTGTCTTAGTAAGAGAAAAGTAACCAAGACACGTTCCCCAGGCAAAATTTTAGAAGCAACCTCAGGATTTTGAAAATATTGTTACAATATTAATATATACTTACTCTCTTGTCAATATGAAGAGGAATAAGAGAGAAAGAAGGAGCATCTAAAATCAAGTTTCTTGGTGCTTCATTGCAGCTTTGTACCAATCCAGGCAGATAATTAGGCCTAAATAAGTACAACTTTCTGATAACCAGCGAGTGTCATCTCCTATATACTGAAAGCGCTTAGTAAACTGGCTTTGATGTGTAAATGCAATGCTTTGTGATAGCTTAGAGTAGTATTTTAAAAGTGCAATCTTGGCTCCGTGGCAATAATATCACCAGTAGCCATATATAAGAGCAATTTCTCAGCACTCAGCCCAGACCAACTGAATCAGAAACCTGAAGTGGATTCAAAAATCTGTGTTCTGAGCACATGCTCCGGGTGATTTCAGCACTCACTGGAGCTAGAAGACTTCTGCATCTGGAGCAGTGCTTCCCAGGGTGGTTGGACGTCAGAGTTTCCTGTTCGGCCTGCACCTCACAAATTTGAATCAGAATTAATGTGAACGACGTCCAGGATTTGATGCACTTTAAACGTTCTATGACTGGTTCTAAATACAGCCAGGGTTGAATCACTCTCTTAAAACTAAACTTTTTTCTGTCGGAGGCCAATTAGACTTATCGGATGTACACAAGGCCATCACACAGATATGGAGTTACATGAATACTGACGAAGTTTGAGTAGCGATGCGAGCCCACGGGGGTGTTTCTTTGCAGATTATAAGGCCTAGTGAGTGGTGTTGCTTAGAGCAGCAACCTCATATAACAGCTGTCTACGTATTCAGCTCTGCCTTCCCAAATAGCCCCATGATTCAGTAGGAGTTATAGCCATGAGAAACAGAAGTGATGGAACCAAAAGACAGAAAATTTTCTGAGTCAGCCAGGGAGTGCTAGGGTGTGGAGCTCTCACCGCGTCATTTCTGATTTCTGTGATTCGAGAAGTGAGACCACATTTCTTGCACTATCAGGTTGGATCTCCAATTAGGTTAAAAGGAAAAAGGGTAGTGTGTTATAAACCATGATGAGTTACAGAAGTGTAAGGAAGTTGTATAACTTATTTTTCTCTGTTTTCTGTCAAAGCGATACTAGAATTCTTGCATTGCTACTCAGTAAGAGTTCCTGGGAACCATGAACCCAGTTGAAAATTGAATATTTAAGACCAGCCGTGTCTCCCTCTCCCAGTTTCTTCACTGGGTTTTAAAAAATGACCCAGATTTGTGGTCCTTTAAAATCCCATGAGATTTCCCTGTCTTAAAGGCACTGCAAAATGATATTTTAGAAGAAATTAGGACAAGTAGGAACCACCTTTTGGGGAAGTGAGGACCAGAGCTAAAATTCCTTCTGTTCATCTCATTTGCTTTTGTCTTATGACTTGAAGACATTTCTAATCAATGTTTTCGAGACTGGGTATCATATAAAGAAGTTGAAGTTTTAAGCATAGCAGAGTAGCGTTGCAAATATTTTAAAAATAAGCTCGTTTCATTTCACTTTGAGCAGATGCCAAAAGATATCTCTTCATCCTAGTTCAAAGCTCTTTGAGACATTGAAAACTGCTCCTTCCAAAATTGCTCTGGAGGCTCCATGCTATGCTCTTGCATTATTTACCATGATGAGTACCCAGAATAGCATCAGTCTGGCAAATATAGGGCATGAGTTGGGAGCCAGAGTTGGAATGGTGACTGCTGTCCCAACGTGGAATGAGTACCTGAGTCAAACGGGAAAGCTGGGTTCCTTTTTCAGGCACCATTCAAAGTAGAAGGGAGTTCAGGTCACTTACTCTTGCAGGCTGGGGAATCACACCAGGAGGGATCAGCAGTGTACCTGTTTCCTTTGCCCTGCCTCAGGTAAACAAGATGCCATGGATGGAGAAGATGATGGGGTGCTGTGGTTCACGTCCAAAGTTATGGAAAAGAATTTTATAACTTCTGTTTTTCTTATTTCCTAGTTGTTGATCTCTTCCTAAAGCCTCTACCCTAAGGGACAAAAGTTGAGTAAGACAAGCAAGACTCTTGTGGTAAAAACGTGAGGGAGGCACTTGGACTCAGGCAAATGCCTCCTGAGAGTAAATGTCTTCCTAAACTTTTAATCCTAGGTACCCTGCTTGCCTCACCTTAGTCTAGGCCCTGCTGCACCTATTCTAAACACTTCGTGTCACATACTCATGCCCTCTGCCTAGTACCCATGTTTCTTCCCTGTCCCATTACCAAGGAAGGTATGGTTGAGAACATACTGGATATTCACTCTCAAGAATATGTGTACGTTCACAAAGGAGTTACACAGAGGCAATGTTTGTTCCAAAGAAAGACATTTTGCCTTGATGAGTCTCCTTTCACTTAACCACTACAACAGTCCTTATCTGCGTCATCCATCAGGCACTTGGATTATCCTAGAGAAATTTCAGGCTCCCTCAGGGACAATTTTGATGATCCCTCATAGTTTCTTCTTTGTCTTATATCAAATAGAAAATTATTTCTATACTGACTAACTCGAGAGCCTAAAGTCCAGATAGGGCATCTCCTTTCGGAATGGGGTCCTGCTTGGGCTGAGACATGCCATCACAAAGAGCCATCACACAGGCTGGCAAAAGTCAGCAGTAAGAGAGGCACTGTGGAAAGCAGTGGAGGTCACCCTGTATTGAGGAACCACAGAATTCTCTCTGCGGGCAACAGCCTTCGCACTGCAGAGGTAAGGGTGTAGGCATTCTAGGCAGCTGAGGTTACATGCATAGGGGCAATGAGACCAGGAAGTGGCTCTGTGCAATAATGAGAGGTTGGATTTGAATAAAAAGTTATGGACGTCTTGGGTTTGACCCCCAATACCCCACAAACACAAAGGTAAAACAAGATAAAGTTAGAATGAAATGTTGGGATAAAATTGGGAATGGCTATGGACAAGGGCTTTGAATATCATTTTGAGAACTGTAGACTTCATGGGACTGAGAATAACCTGACTAGGTTGAATATGTTTAATCTAAGGAATGTGAGGAAGATCCTGTTTACATTTAACATGTATTCTTGCCCCATTAGAGCTGACTCTGAGTTTCCATTAGAGATGAATGCATTTAGAGTGACAGGTTTTAGGTCCTTTTGAGAGGTCTTAGGTAGATAGCTCCTGGGTACTGTACAAACATTTACTCATGTTCGTACAGTGTAAAGTAGTAAAATGGATATTTTCCTTCTCATAGCTCAAGAAAATGAGGCAACTGGGCTAGATGTACAAATGAGAGCTATCTATAGAGGGTGACTTTGATAGGGATCTCCAGGATGGTGCACGGGGCAGCAGACTAATACCAAATTATGACTGCAACATAGCAGCCGGAGCCATTGTGCAATCCATGAAATTGGTACGAGCTCATTAACAGTTCACAGGCCAGTTTTGCCCCCATCATTTCATCTTATCCTCACAGCAGCTCCAGGAAGGAGATGAGACAGTGGTGATCTTAGGACTGCAGATACCAAAGATCATGCTGTGTTCGTCCTATCTCAAGGACAGCTGTCATTTTCATGCTGGAATTCAGGTCTATAGAATCCAGGTGCTTTTTTCCCACCTATTTCACATTCTGGCTGAAGTTTATGGTTCCATCATAAATGCTATCAGGCATCTGAGACTAATAGTTCTGGATGCTAAAACTGAGGGGCTTGCTCTTGACCTTCCATCTTTGGACATTGGTTTGTTTTCTACTTGTCAGTTGATGTCATCCTCTCCTTCTCATAGTTGAGACAGGATACCCAACATGCACAAGAGGAAGGACAGTAGTTTATTGTGGTTCAGTTTTGGAGGTCTCTGTCCATATGTCGTTGGCCAGCTCTGAGGCAGAACTGGTACAGTGGGAAAGACTGGCGCAGGAAAGCTGCTTGTGGTATGGGGCCAAGAAGTGGGGGAGAAACAGAGAGGGGCAAGAGAGGATAGAGGAGGGAGGCCAGAGGCCAGGAGAAGTGCAGAACTGTGGAGGGAGCTAGGTCTTTCCAGGTAGAACTTCCAGGGATCCTCCTCCAACTAGGCACCACCTGCCATGATCCAGCCACCTTTTGTGAGGCTTTTGGGAGGCACACCAGGTCTAAACTCTGACAGTGGTCTTCCAAAATAAGCAGAAGAGGAGTACAGGTGGTTACAGAGGGTGAACTGGTATTATTTTAATAAAAATTCTTAATATTACAGACATTTCTTAGCCATGTTGCCGGGGTGTACAGGAGAGGACTGTGCTTATCACCACTGCCAGAAAACTTTCCAGGCAGTTCTAATACTGCTCGTTGTGCTCATTGTCTCAAAACCCTAAGCAACTGGCTTCCTTTGAGTCTTCACTGGTATTCTCCCTATAGGAACTCTTTCTTCTCAAGAGTGGAGCCTACATCATCTGGGAACAGATGCTTGGGCCTTCATGGCAGCCTCCAGGGAACTGTCTGGAAGCTTGGAACTGGTATGTCCAGAAAGGAAACACTTAGTTAAGCCCACCTCATCCCACTCAGGGTTGTGGACAGGAAGGGATCTAAGAAAACAGAAAAAAAAATAATGACTTGCACCTGCTGTAACACAGCTCTACAACCCAGCTTGTCTCCTCGGCTCTTTGTGGCAACCCAAGGAAGCAGGCAGGGTGGCTAGCACCTTGACAAAATTAAGGCTGAGTAGGGTCTCTATTCAGGCTTGGTAGATACAGAGTGATGTGGCTAGTACATAGCCTGAGAGCATCCAAGGCCTGGTGTGTGGGTTTTCTGCTGCACTTCCCCGAATCTCTAAAGAAACCAAGAATATTGACAGTTCATGCATCTCGAAAGAGCAAAACTTATCCAGCTTCAGAGAACCTTCCTACCCAGTTTCAACTCTGTATGCCCATTTATTTTTTTAAAACACTGGCAAGATGCTCTCTGAGTGTTGAGCTTAAAGATCAAGCTCTGGTGTCACCCTCTCTAGGAAATTCTCCCTTCTTGGCTTCTCCCTTTTGTCTGGGATTAGTTGTCCTGTCTTATAGTACAGATCTACAATGTTCACCCAACGTCTCATGTCTGCAGCAGAGACTGGGATTTCAGAAGTGGCTGGCTCATGGGAGGGTCATGCTCACCAGCGGATTCTTCTGTTGATAAGTTTGGTAGCTGCAGGAGATGTTGGCACACTGGGGCCTGGTTGGAAGGGAGGTCACTGAGAATGTGATCTGCAAGGGCTTACTTATCTTGTCCTCAGTGCTTCTCTTTTCTTTCTGCTTCCAGTCTAGCATGATGTGAGTGGCCATCTTCTGCCAGATCCCGTAGTCATTCAACTTCTGCCCTGGACCTGACAGACCATGCACTGAATCTACTGAAACCTTGAGCCAAAGTAAACTCTTCCTCACTGAAGTTGTGGGTGTCAGGTGTTTTGTCTCAGTGACAGGAAGTGACTGGTGTGGCCCTCTACCATACTGTCACCCTAACCTTTACCTCCACCATGGCACTTATGACTTGTTTATTTACTTTTTGTGTGCTAGGGGACAGCCACTATGCTGTTAGCTGCTTGGATAGGAGTCATAATCATTATTCCTTGGTGCTTAACAATACCACTGCTTATATCTTGGTGCTACAAATAATGTAGATGGGAGTGGAGCTGGAACAGACAAATTAAGCTGAATGGCAGAGGTCTAGTCTAACTGCCTTTATTTAGGTCCTCTGTCCCTCTGTAGCTTTAGCCCTCTTCTTTCCTGCTTGATATTTTTATGCCTCATTCTCGCTACCTAGAGAGGAACTCTCGTTCCCAGAGAGAAAGCCCAATGTGAGATCCCTCCTCAGGGGGCTTGCCTTTGAATCAGCAGACACTGCCAGTGTGGTTTCCAATGCTGAATCTTGAGCTTCAGTGATAGCAGCTACAGTAGTCTCCTGGAGAAGGAAAGTGAAGTTCACTTGATACACTGTTCTGATGTGAAGTGGAGAGTGTCTCTGAGGATGGGGGTCTCTTACCTGTAGGACTGTGGACAGTGCTTCAGAATGACATGTGTGCATGCATGGGTGCATGTGTGTATATATTTGTGTGCCCTGGAGTTTGCTCCTAAAATTAGAAATAAAAATAGATGACCACACATAATTATTTCTCCCTCAGAGGTAGAAATCAAAGAAAGGCCCCAAAGGGAAGGAGCCTAGTTTACTGTGGTTGGAGTAAGTCACTTTCTCCTCAGCTCTACCTCACCCCTAGCCTTTCTTCCTCCTGCCACAACTGGAAGACCCTGCCCAGAGCTGGTGTCTGGAATTTGGGAACCACATAAAATCACCCTCAGGCCCCCAGGGAAACCAGTGAACCTGTTCAGTGTAAGGAAAGCATGGGCACAATGCAGGCTGGGGGAAAAGGACAGAACTAATAGCCAAGGATGGAGAGTTTGACATGTCATTCCCTTATTCCCAGAACACCATCAAAATTTAATATCCACAAACTTGTGCTCAGGTCACTCAGTCTCCTTTCCATCAGGCTGCACACAGTCTCCAAGTTGCAGTTATTTTTCTTTCTTGGTTCAACAAGCATTTCATGCATGCCTCCTCTGTGCTGCGTGCTGTGAGGGATGTTGAGCAGGCTAGAATGTGCTGACTCCCATCCGGGCATTTGTCTGCACTCCTGCACCCGACATTGGTCTCGGCTTTGCTTGAGCTATAAGCTCTTGAGTGCAGGAGCTGACTGCTAATCAGCTCCACCTCCTTCCAATTACCCCATCCAGTATCTCAACCCCAGGTCCTACGTTTCCCTGCCTCTTTCCTTTCCCTTTTCTCCCCTGCCTTACCCTGGCTTTCCCTTTTGTCTACTTTCCTTTTTACCCCTCCTCCTCTCCCCTCCTATCCTTTCCCTCTTTCTTTCTTTCCCTCTTTCTTCTCTCTCTCTCTTTCTCTCTCTCTTTCTTTCTTTCTTTCTTTCTTTCTTTCTTTCTCTCTTGTAGTAATTTACATACTTCAGTGGAATTGTTACATTCTGAACTGTATTGTCTCAGTTACTCTTCTCTCACGGCTGGGACAAAATACCCAACACCCAAAATTAAGGAAGGAATGGTTTATTTAGCTCAGTTAGTGGGGGTTTCAGTCCGCACTCAGCTGGCTCCAAGACAAAGTGGCACATGGCAGAGGGCACTGTTCAGGGTGGTGGAAGACAGTAAAGAGCAAAGAGACAAAGGGAGGAGCAGTGGCTCCAGCAACTAGCAAGCCTCTCTCCCTTCTACACATTGTATGCATATTATTTACTCCAGGGCCAGTATATCACTCCTATCCATAATCCCAGCATTGGGTCATGAATTAATCACAAACTCTAGAGCCTGCCTTAATGACTGTGAGACTTAGGGGGATACCTAGACACAAATCATAACAGAATTATTATAAATATTTCCTAAGAACAGAATCTTTTATATTGTATATTAAATATATACAATATTCCAGGAACTTCTCAAATATCACCTTATGTCATTGTTTTTAATTCAGAGTACAGTATAGTTTCATGATGATAATAGTGGTTTTTGAGTGCTTGTGCTATGCCAGGCAATATACCTATGCCCAGCCTTTATGCTCTCCAACAAGCTTGCTACTGTAGAATTATCATCCTATATTAGAGATGAGGAAACCGAGGCTGAAGGAGGAGAAATAATTTTTCCAAGAGAAATGGAATTAACTCCTGGCCACACTGACACAAACAGCTGGGTGTTTCATTAACTCGCCTGGGATGTGTGTGGCCTTGGGGACATCACCTATCTGATTTTTGACCCAGGACTTGCTCCATATGTGATTTGAGAATCCTGTCCTCCCTATGTGTCAACTCCCTGGTTTACAGCATAGAAAAGGTAAGAGATATCTTGAAAGATTATTGTAGGAGTAAATGAGAAACCTATCTATGTTTATGCCTGTCACATTGCAATATGTTTCCTTCTTTAATAAAGAAAGGGATAACTTTAAAAAATGGACCAGTAAATAACCAATTGTCCCTCAGACCTGCCCTGCAGGGTCACTCTTTTCTGCCCCTGGTCAGATTCTTTAGCCTTTCTAGTCATTTTCAGCTATTAGAAGTTTTATCCACAGGTATTAAAAGGCCAGGTGGATCTAAATCAATACTTTCACTTCACATCCAATTTAAGGTTTTCTCTTTCTTTCTGACTCGGGACCCTCATCATGCTCAGTGACTGCTGTGGGGTGAGGGTGGTGGTTAATTTCTTTAGGCTCCTCTTTCCACCCCTGCTGGTTGCTGGTCACTGCCTGGGGCTTTTCTAGGGCTGAGATGGGAGGGGAGGCGAGAAGGAAGTGCATATTCACTGGGACAGGGACTGCTGTGACTTATAGCAGGGATGTATGTGCTCCTTGGGTGCTCAGCTGCTGAACTCCCTTATGGGGAGCCCCTTTGGTGACATTCCTGAAGCTTCTTCCCTAGGGAAACGCTGTGGCTTCTCTGCAGTCACCTCATTCCGATAGGCAGTCCACCAGGGCAGGTCCCCCTCAAGAAAATACTCATCCACCTGTGGTGACAGCTACTTGTTCCAGGGGATACCCCACCAGACCAAGCACATAGCAGCCCAGTGGGCAGTTCTGGCCAGGCCTGACCTTCTGGCTATACCCAGGTGAGGACCAGCTGCTACTCTCCAGGTACATGCTGAGGAGGAGATCTCCCTTCTTTACAATAATTTGAACCTCCTAACAGCTATTTTCTCTTGGCCTGAAGAGAAAGGCCACAAGGAGCACTTGTTACTGAGCTGACAGCTCCCAGCACATCCTTTCTTAGAATCGCCCTTGGTTATCCTGTGACCTTTCTTACCTGTGGGATTGAGATAAGTGACAAGAGTAGGGTCACAGAGAAAGACTTTCTTTCTTTCTTTCTTTCTTTCTTTCTTTCTTTCTTTCTTTCTTTCTTTCTTTCTTTCTTTCTTCCTTCCTTCCTTCCTTCCTTCCTTTCCTTCCTTCCTTCTTTCTCTTTCTGTCTGTCTTTGTCTCTGTCTCTCTGTCTCTGTCTCTGTCTCTTTCTCTCTCTCTGGACTTGGTACAGGATCTGCACGGTCTACAAGGTCTCACTATGTAGATTGAACTTGTAGTGATTGTCCTATTATCAGCCTCCCAAGTGCTGGGATTACAGGCACATGTCACTGTGCCCAGTCTCAATTGCAGTCTTAGTGTGCCCTCGGGATGAGGCCGGCAAGCATGCTGGGGATCAAATCCTGGCTACTGTACTCTGCCTCATTAGGCACTTCAGTCTGCTGAGCTATCTGGCTAACCCTAGGGAAATTCTTCTTTTTTTTTTTTTTTTTTCTTAGTAAATTTTTCAGATGTTTCCCTTACCTTCCAATAATTTCATCAAGTCTGACCCAAAATAAGAGCTCATAAATATTTGTTGCATATACTCCCCAAATGTGTGTAGGGATTGTCCACTGCAATGTGTTTGTTCTCTCTCTAGCATGGTTAGTAGTCTGGGTAGGGGCAGAAGAGCAGGCAGAGTGCCAGGCTAAGACCATGAGCTAGCACGATGCTTGGAGCAGCACTGGAGGTCTAGGATGTTGTAAGCAGTAGCATCAAAACAGATGCTGGGGCAGTCAGACCGCATCCAGAGGAAACCTTCGTGAACACAGATAGAATTGTGCTTATCTGCCAGGAGCAGGTGTTGACCACATGGGCTATTTCTCTTTGCATCATGAGCCTCATGACAACCTACTGAGACACAGAGGTCTGTATCACCATGTCCACTTTATAGGTGATACTATTGGAGTTTAAGTCACATAGGATACTAAATAACAGTGTTGGAACTCAAACTCATTCAGGCCCCCTTCCTCCCCACTGGAGGCGCCTTGGACTTCGTCCACACATGCATGCTCCTGACGCGCTCACATGCCCTGGGGTCTACTGGACACAGGCAGACCTGTACCCACAGAGCTGTGCACAGGCATAAACTCCCTGAAGCTGAATGCTGTGACAATTTATTTTCGGTGGCTCTTCCAGCAACTCATGTCTCTCAGGCTGTCAGAATGTATAAGCTGCTGCGGAAGGGGGGTGGGTGTTGTCAAAGGATCTCCTTGACAGCTCCCATTAAGTGAAATATGAGGTGAAACAGAATGAAATAAAATTGGGAATGAGATGACAGGGTTTTTCTATCTGATGGAAAATGTTTGAAGCCATTGCTCTGATCACTGCCCATCCGTCACCCACTGCAGCTGGTGCAGACCCTCTGGCAGGTCCCTTCCTCACCCTCACGGAGGAGAAAATCACTCTGGAAAGGAGATGCTCCTGCCAAGCCAGGTCGGAAAAGCTGTTTGTGTCCTAGATTACGTTAGTTTTCCAAATCCTGGCACTGAGTTCCAGTCCAGCATGGTCCTGTTCCCAGGACGCTTCCTACACCATGCCCACATCCCAGGGTGGCCCTACCTCCCCAGACGCTTTCTCCCACTCCCAACAAGCACCTACCTCTGTCCTACAGCATCGGGCCCAAGAGTGCCTTATTTCTTGGATCACCCTGCATCTCCCAATCCTCCGTATTCCGAGCTCCGGTCTGCTAAGATTAACTCAGGCTCCCGGGAAGCCAAGTCCACACCGCCAGTTCTCACACTCAGTCGGAGGAGCGCTTAGCCCAGGGGCCCCACATCACTCTCCCCGTCTGCCTGGTTTGTGAGGACTGCTGTGCATTTCCTGGTCACCTCCCCGGTGCCAAGGCCTGGGTCTCTCTTTTCTCATCCTCCAGGTTCTGACTAAGTTGGGCCAGCCTGAGCCAGTCAGCTCCTGGCTTCCAACATGGGATATTCTCTCCTGGCTTCCCGCTTCTCCAAGAGACAGAAGCCAAGTCTAGCTAACTCAAGATAAATCAGGCCTCACAGAAGGGTACACAGGTACCTTAATGGCCACAGAGGAAAAGGACTGGGTGGACAGCTGCACACCCAGCCTCTCCAACTTCTCCTACCCTCCGTCTGGGCTATGCGACATTGCCTCTTTGCTCTGCTTTAACTCCCTCCAGCTCCTAGCAGATCAGCTTTCTTGGTGTTATGATTTATGTATGTATAGGTGTCCCCCCACAACCTCATGCAGTCATGCGGTGGCTTCTGGAATTTGTGATTGCTTATTGAGGGTGCTGCACCACCCCTGGGGCAAACGATTTGCACTTCAATGTAAGGAAGGAAGACAAGTTAGCTGCTTGAGCTGCTGCTACTGTTCCCCTCGCTCTTGCTCTTGCCCACCACCATGAAAGGTTGTTCTTTGCCATGTGCCTTTCTGCCTTGGAGCCAGTTGAGAATAGACTGAAATCTCCCAGAACTGAGCTAAATAATCCTTTCCTTCCCTAATTTTGAGTGTCGGGTATTTTTTCCAACAATGAGAGAAGAGTAACTAAAACACCTGGCACAGAGTAGCACTAGTCCGTGGGTCCCAGCTCTAGCCCTGTGGCAGAGGGAACCTGACTGGTGCTAGATACTCGGCTTCCTCTGTTCTCTCTCACCATGCCTCTGATCCTGTGAGATTTATTCATCGCCACTCTCTGCCTTCATTGTGTCCTTACTCCTGGGTGACCTCATCTCTCCTTGATGTGGGAGCTGTACCAGTGACTCCGCAACGTATAAACCATGCCTCCTCTGTTTTCTGAGCTCAAGCCCCAGACACCCAGGGGTCTATTTGCTTTCTCTACTTTTTGTCCCAAAGACATTTCTAATTTCTCATGTGGAAAATGAAGATCATGTTGTTTGTGCCCACCTCCACCCTCACTCCTAGCTACTCAATTAGGTAGTGTTCCTGTATTCCACAGGCCATTGTCATCCTGGAGTGGATGCCCCGTCATTGCCGGTGGAGTCTTGGCCCTTTGTTTCCTATGTCTATCTAGTCATCATACAATTTATAGATTTCATTTTCTAAATATCCCTTTAATCAGTCCTTATCCCTCTGTCTTCCTTAACTCCTCTCTCCTTAGAGCCACCATCATCTGGTGCCTGGATGACACTGTAGCTTTTTAGATTGGTCTCCTTACCATCCTTTTACTTAAAAATATTTTGGCCACTCTTTATATTGGACCAGAACAAAGCTTAAAAAAATAAAAGAAAGGGAAGAAGCAGGATATAAGGGCAAGTAATAGGAGGGCATGAATATGGTCAAAATACACTGCACATATTAAACCCCCTTCCCAAAATGTATGAAGCTAAAAGGGGGCTAGTTTGTGGGGGTGATGGGGAGGAAATGATTAAAAAGCCTTATAGACATGGACAAACCTATCAAAACGAAACTCACTGGTCTGCACAGCCAATATGCTTCAATAAAACATCGGAAGGTTGGGTAGCACAAAGAAAAATCACCCTGCAAAGTTAATCAAACCACCCTATTCCCCAAAATCCTTCAGTGGATTCTCCTCGAGTTTAAAATAAAACTTGAAACCCTTTCCACTACACTTTTTGGGTCTGCCTGTCCCTCCAGCTTGACCTTTCATTCTCTCTTTATTCTTCCTGTTTCAGATAGACCAGCATTAGTCAAGGTCATTTAATACAAATTCCGTAGAAAAAGAATTTCTATGCAAGTGCTCGTGAATTTGTGCGGCTACACCATGCATGGAGGTTATGTGTGCAGCCCCCCTCCATGCCTCTTGTTGGCCCTGTTTTCATTTCTCAAGTACTGAGGTCCTTCTAACCTTAGGTCTCTAGGAACGTAGAAAATGGCACGCTGCTTCCTGCCACGATCAAATCTCACCCATCCTTTTGCTCTCAGCTGGAGTACTATTTCCTTGGGACTAGACTCCTCTGGGACTCCTAAGATTGTTAGGCCAACTTTGCCAGACACTCTCAACACCCTTTCCCTGTAACTGTCCTCCAGAACTCTCAGTTAGTGTGAATGAATTTTATTATTTTATCACAGTTCAATTAGTATCAGTTTCTGAATGTAGACCACAGTTAGATAAAAGCGATAATATCTATTGTCTAGCATTATGTTTTGTACAACTATGAGTTTGTTAAAAAATATGTTGCATGCTTGGATAGCCCAGCTTGGCTTGGATCCAGGACTGGCTTCGTCACTTGAAGCTGGGAAACCTGGAGACTGAAGCAAGCTAGATCAAGTCTACAGGTTCACCATAGGCAGCAGGCACAGAGAAGGGCTGGCAAGCTATACCATCCATTGGACACCACTCTGATGGGGGCATCTTTCTTTGAGACTCGAGTATCTTGCTACATGTTCAAGGCACAGAAGAAATATTTTTTCTATTTATTTCTTATTGTTTTTACAATAATTAATACATTACATAATGTTGTCTTTGTCTTAGTTGTTCAGAGTGCAAGAGGCAGACATGATTTCTTGCCTAAACATCATTAGTACAGATCTTTCTTTTCATTGCACAAAGAGAAAGTAGATAGCTGTATACAAAGTCCAATAGTCCATAACAGTAGTGGATTACCAGCTCATCTGGCCTTATCAGAAGCTGTTGACTTGAGCCTTTTACAACTCAGCATATTAAATGGCTTTCCATTTTATACTTCGTGGTTAGACTTTTCTGCTGGATGGTTAAGACCAAGATAAAGCAAGACCTATGTTACAAAAAATGCAACTTTTGAAGATACAAAAGAAATATTAATTGAGCACATGTTATAGCTTGGCATACAAAGGAAATCTATAGCAAGAAGGACCCATTCAGCAGCTCGTTGGTGTAATCTTGCTTCCACTTCAATTCTGGTTCTGTCAAGATTTCTCAATTTGCCCAATGGTTAAGAATATCTTTTTCTAGCTGGGCATGGTGGTGCATGCCTGTAATCCCAGCACTTGGAAGGCTGAGGCTGGAGGATCAGTGTGAGTTTGAAATCAGCCTGGGCTACAAAAATGTGCTCAAAGCCAGCCTGAACTGCATCATGAGACCCTGTCTCAAAAAGGCAAAAAAAAAAAAAAAAAAAAAAAAAAGAAAATTCTTGTAGACATAAAGTCTTGTTTTCTTCTTAGTTTTGAAGTCTATCTATGCATCCAAAAAACATTTCCCTGTACTATCCAAAAACACATTTGTGTTCTGTGGAATTTGTATGTATTCAGAAACAAGTCCTGCTGTAATTTCCAGCTTCTGGGCAGTAAAGATAAAGCAAAGCGTTGCCAGCTCACACATCACTCCGAATGCCTGTTCCCCGCAAGCTCTTGCTCAGGGATTCTTTAGCAGCCCTGGTGGAGAACGCTTTCCACCAGAGCCAGGTGACTTGAACGCTCATGGAGGGCAGGCAGGTAAGGAAGCAATGGCAAAGTAATTAAGGGAGGGAGGAGAAAAGGAAGGAAAGGGGGAAAAAGGAAGGAAAGAAGGAATAGAAAGGAAGGGGAAATAAAAAGGCAAGGCAGGGGCAAAGGAAAAAGAAGGGAAATGGAAGGATAGAAAAGGAAAGGATGAAGAGAGGACAGGAAGGGAAAGGAGGAAGACAGGAAAGGAGGAAGACCTGGATGGAGGGCAGAAGCAAACAAAGTAGCGGGGAGGTGATCTTGCTTCTGGCCCAGAACTCTACTCACTCTCCTGTGATTCTTCTTTCCTATGGAATGGAGATGCTGAGGATACCAAGGCTTTTCTTTTTCTACAATGGTATCTTATTTATCTTCCTGTCTCAGGTAAACATCTGCTGAGCCAAATTGGTAACAATAGGGGAGCTGTTACTGACATGGTGCAGGGTGTATCACTGTCCATATGCTCAGGAGCTCAGTCCCAGGGAGGTTTCCTGGATCCTGGGGAAGAAGCAGCCAAGCAGGCGGGCTGAATGATAGGTGTATGGGATTCTTAGCCACTCAGTCCATTAGCTCTTGCCACTCCCCTCTGTGCTTGTCACTTTCCATTTGTTTTCCCTTTGCCTGGAGTCAGTTCATATTATCCTCCCTCCCTATCCAGGCGTGAGCTTACTTGATACCATTCCAATACCAAACCTGCCTGCATATTAATCCTGACAGTGCCCCTGTGGTGTCACTTGTTCCTACTTCAGCTGCTAATCCAAACAGCTCCATCTGTGCAAGGTGTAGGCTTGCTTATACCACAAGAAGATTTGGGAGCCAGGCACACTGATTTGTGCTTCTATTGACCACTGACCATGGAAGCAATTTGTCAGGTACTTGATATGCGGGTGAGAGAAGATGCGAAATTATTGCTATAAGCCACAAGAGCTTTACCTTTTGAGGGCACACAGACTCTTGTTTACTAAGTGTGTGGCTGCATATATGCATATAGGTGCATGCGTGTGTGCATGTGTATGTGTGTGTGTGTGCTGTTGTTGTTTTTATTTGGAAAAGTTTTCTAAGTGCTTCTCTAGTGTCAGAGGTCTATGCAGAGCTGACAGGGACCTGGCACCCACTTCTTTACAAGATGTTTCTCAGTATGGTGCCCTGAATACCTAAATGAGAATCTGCTAGAGTTGGGGCGGAGGGGACTTGTCTGGGCCCCAGAAAGTGAATGCTAGGTCTAAGGTTCTAATCTCTTATTAACTTCCCAGGTAATTCTGACCCAAATCAAGTTTGACAACCACGGATCAAGGTCCTGCATGGGTAGAGGTTTTCAGACTCTGTTTTCTTGACGTTTGTGGGATAGGAGCTACCTTAGGCACTGTAGGGCATTTGGCAGCATTCTTGGCCTCTGCCCCTGGGAGCCAGTAGCAATGCCTCCCACAGTTACATGCCAACACTGTTTCCAGACATGGCTAAGTGTGCCCTGCAAGACACAATCACTCCACATGAGGACTGATGTAAAGGATCAGCTGATGAGCCAGAGATTCAAATCAAGAGTCTCAGATACTTGGGGCAAATTACTGTGCTTTGCTCAGCCTTGATTTTTTCATCTATAACTTGAGGAAAATAAAAATCCTGACCTCCTGAGAGTGCTGGAATTGCCCCTAGTCAATGTTCAGCAAAGAGAAGTCACTTTCTTCTCTTCTGGAAAGGTTGCAGCTCAGGATGCCTGGAGGACTGGAGACCAGACTCAGGGGTAGGAAGCCTTCCCCTTCTGCGAGCTAGGTGAGCCAAGAGTTCATAAGCAAAGAGTGGAGGCAGTTGTAGGGGCAGCTGTGGAGGCCAGAACAAGGAGATGACACTGAGGCAGGGTGTGTGTGCCTAAGTTCCCACAACTGCCCTCCCTCCGCCTTGGCCTTGGGGGTGGCAGTGAGATCTTGCTGCTGCGTGTGCTCTATAGCCTGTTGTGTGCAAGACTAGTTATTGCCAGGCCTGTTGGCCTCTGAGTTGTGCCTTCTCTGAGAGGGCCTTCTCCCCATCCTCCCCCTGCCCAGCTGGGGCCATGCAGCTGTGGACCACAGGGTTCCCATAGTCCCTGCCCCTGCAGCCTGTGGTCTGTGGGGCACAGGAAGGCTTCACTCTCAGAACTGTATTTTTAGCTCGCTTTTTGCTCTAAGCTGCTCCAGCGCCCCCCTCGCCCATGTCTATTTTTAGCATCCAGCATCCCTGGGCGGCTTCTTTATGTTCAATAGGAAGGGGGTAATTGGCTCCTGACTGGCATGTGGCTCTGCCAGTCCAGTGACACTGGCACAGCTTCAGGCAGGATAATTACAGTAGTAAATTCTGAATTTCACAGCTCAAACTTTCATAGCTCAGAGGCTGTGGGGATCACCATTCAGGGTATTATATTTTCTCTGCCCAAGATTTGAAAACTCTCTGATACCCTAGTGGTACAAGCCTCAGGAATAGGAAAAGAAGTTAGGCTCCCAGGAATACTGAATAGCCTAGGAGAAAGAACAGAAAATGAGAACCCAGACAAAGTGGGCCTTGAGGAAAGGGAGGGAACTCAATGCCAGAACAACACAAAGCAGAGACAGGCTCGGTGATGGGTGAGGCAGAGACAGAGAGGAGAAGAAAGCAGAGTCAAGAAGCAAGTACGCACCCCTGGCAGCTTACACTCGGATGGGGCTTCCAGTGTGGGCCTGCATTCTATATCTGTTATTTCTTTAAGGTTTTACACCCGTAAGGCCCAAGTTGTCGTACCATTTTTACAGCAAGAGAGTGAATGATAAGCAATTCACCCATGCATACTGGTGTCAGGGGTGGAGCCAGGATATCAGCTGGGCCTCCCCTCCAAGTCGGTATGCGCAGGGAGTGGAACAGCACATGGAGAGTTTAGCGGAAGCAGGCTGGAGCTCAGGCCTGGTGGGCTGCTTGAGGCTACTACCTTATCTGTTTCCTTAGGAAGACAGCTCAGAAATGGGCACCATTGATTGAAGTGTCAGGATTGAATTATAGCATTGCCCTGAAGTGTGTGTCACACTGATAGGGTCCTTGTGCCACCACAGAGGCTGCCTGACATGCTTCCCACCAGCAAGTGGAGTGATGGCAGACCAGCTGTTCTCACTGTTTAGAAATATGGGCTCCTACCATGTCATTATGCTAATTGAACAGTCTGACTTAGGAAGGCTGTAGGGCAGGGGATAATAGCTTGGGGTTTGTCTGTTGTCATTCACATCTCAACCTTACCCTACCCACTGCTCTTCTTTGGAACTACTAGACCTACCAGCTGCTGTCTAGGGCGCAGATCATAAATGCCATGCCAGGACAAAAATGATTCTTGCTAATGATCGCCACCTCCAAACTTTTGGTCTTGATAGAGACCCTGAGTTCATTTTTCTGTATTTGTTGAGGCTCAACCAACAGAGGCAACAAGAAAGCCATCTCCACAAAAGAGGGTCTGCCTGTTTCAGCAGCAATCGTAAGTCAGCCCTTCTGCTCCTGTCCCTCCCCTCTCCACACAGCTATCCATCTCCATAAATCTCCCAAGCAAGTGGAGATTTATACAGGAGCTGCAGCTTCCCATCTGTGGGCCTCCTAATTACCTCTGACGTCCTCAGGAAGAGGATCATGGGGTCCTATCATGTTACATTATATAGCTAACTCCAAAGATATTAATGACACTCTGGTGTGTACAAGGCAATGCCTGTGGGTGAGGCAGAGAATGGAAACCAGACTCCCCCTTATTCTGAGGGTTGCTGGGAAAGGGGAAATGGGAGGCTTGTTTCTGAGGCCTGAAGGGCTGGCAAAGCTACTGTGCTATTTGTTACTCTGCTGGGACCCTCTTTTGAAAAGGACAGATGACTTCTAGAACACCTAACCCTTAGGGAGATATGGAATACAGGGGTAGGTGGAATGTATGAATACATCTTCATAGCAAATGCATTGTTGGATATAAATTCTTGTCCATACTTTCTGAGAAATGGTTAAATAGTTGAGACCATAGCCATAACTTGATGTTGCTCAGAGGTGGCCACAATGATGGGCCTTGAGGCTGAGGTGGGAGTCAACCTAAAATTGACCACGGGGGTAGCTCACAGCTTTTGCCTTCTCCAGAGAGGCCCGTGTTGATGGGGGACTGAGGCAAGTTCAGGGAAGGCAGCTTGGTAGCAGCACTGTTGGAGGACCCAGGACAGACCCTCATGTGCTGGCCAGGTGGGAAGCATTAGCATCAGGTGCACTTCCAGATGTGCTGGGACTTCTACCCAAAGCTCCTGACCCTGGGACCCTCTGGCTAAAGAGAGAACAGGAGAGTTATTGGAAGGGTTTGGTGTAGTTCCTCATGTCCAGTATTGGTCAGACAGGCCATGACTTAGCTAGTGACAGCTGCATCAAACAAAAACTTACACCAGTGATTTTTAAAAATCAGCAAAGGAATAGGATGCTACTGGAATGGTTTGATGAATGACTTGCAGTGCAGTTCGTATCACCTGGTAAACAGCTTTCATCAGAGAACAAAAGGAAATAGATCTAAAAATTCTTTACATATTGACTTATGTGCTGATTTATATTACCTTGCTGGTTATTAATATTTGGAATGCTGCCCTTGCGCAGATTCATATGCCCCAAGACTAGCAATACTTTCAAGGTCAAAATAGCATACACAGCCCAGTGCCCAGATCCAGTAATAAAGATGGTGGGCAGTGGCGTGAACAGAGGGAAGCGGCTACTGGCCTTCAGAGACTTCCTGCGAGAGGGGAGTTTCCAGCCAGGGTTGGAAGGTCAGTAAGGACTTTGCAGGGTACAGCACCGTGTGTGGAGGGCACAGGGAAGCAGGCACTCGGCACAGTATGCCTCACTGGCTTGTGGAGTACAAACCTCGGAACACAGGGACCCTAGGGGGCTACTGGTGATTGCTCAGACGCTTGACCCCCAAGGGCACTTTGAAATCTGGGAATGAAAAGCTGCCTTTGAATCTTGAAAGGCTAGGAACAATTACAGTGGTTGCTGCCACAGTGAAGAAGGAAATGCGAAGAAGGAGATAGTGGGAGAGTCTTAATTAATAGTTTCTTGTGGCTTATTCCTGCTTTGATCACGACGCTGATATTTCCGCAGTCTATTACAAACTTCATTAAGTTTATTTGTCTGCCAGGCGCCTGCCCTTTCTTCCGGCCTGTCCTGCCCAAGATAAATGACTCCAGTGGCTCAGCTGATCCCTTCTCAGCTCCTCGCGGTGTGTGGGCTGCTGGAGGACACCTGAAGGGAAGCTGCAGTGGGCAGACCCCGGGGACGCCGAGGCGGCCGCTCACTCCCACAGTGGGGAGATCGTGTCCACACCAAGCTACCCACCGGAACTGAAAACAAAGAGCTTCCACACACCCGCGAGCCTCTTCCAAAAGTGAGCCAGGCCACGTGGCTCTAGGATGAACCCAGGCCATCGAGTTGGGTCAAGCAAGCAATTTATCATGACAATCCCAGAGGCATGGGGAAGGTCACCTCCTCCAGCCACCCATCCGGAGTGTGAGAACCTCTGCTCAAACCGTTGCCAAGCCCATGCTTGACTCCTTCTGTGATAAGGAGTTCATTATCCCAGTGGCAGCCCATTCCATGGGAAGACAGCTCCGAATCTAAAATCTGTTCCTTTCAACTTTGGCGTTATGATCCAAGTACTCTCAATTGAATCAGTTAAAAAAAAAGAAAACTAATTTATCTTCCACAAACCTCATCATATATATGAAGAGAGGGATTCTGTTGTCCTAGTTTTGCCTCAAGTCCAGCTAAATACCTTCTACTTCTTCACCAAGTCTTCACATAACAGAATTCATATCTTTTTAAACTTGCCATTCCCAGAGTTCACAAAATATCCTGAGCATGGCTAGACCAGTGCAAAGCAGGGTGGGACTCTCACCTCCTTTGTTTTAGATGTTGTATATCTGCTAACAGAGCCATGATCATGTCTGCTTTTTTGTCGGCCTCATCACTCTACTAATGAACCTTCAGGGATTTAAGCTCTATAAGATGTACCTGCTTGTTAGAACTAGTTTAAAGAGCTAAGTGGAATGAGTAGTGATAGTATTATAGGTCATGAATGCTGATAGTGCCCCTTGAAAACTCAGCCAATTGAAGTGGGAGATTGTGGCCCAAAAGGTGATTGTATTTTCATTGTGGGTTTAAGTTATACTAATTAACCCAGGAATTAATTACATTTACGAGAATGGCTTTCAGAATGCTCCAAATAGGTTTGAGCCCATAGTTAACAGGTAACTTATTTACCCTTCAGATAATAACCCAAATAATAAGCTATTAGATTCACATTAACATATAATAATTGTGTAAAAAATAACTAAATTAACATTTAATATAATTCATAGTAAATTAGATAGCCAAACTTATTAAATGTCAATTAGCCATATTAGCTACTGACACCTAAGTGATTATACATGCTAATGCTAATTAATTTCTTATTTCTTACAAGCTTAATGACTTAACAAAACATATTTACATATTTAGAGCTTCTTAAAATCACCAGACAGAAAGATGTGAAAGTAGTTGTCTGTGTGGTGGCTTGGGAGAAAAGATTAAAGGAAATTGATTAGTGTTGCACGTGGGACCTCTCCTTTGCATTCTCTTCTTCTTTTTTTTCTTTGCTGCATTTTCTTTTACTTTCTCTCTTTAGTCCGTGTCTGCAGTACACCACAATTGCACTCCTCGTGGGGAGTCTGTGCATGTGCACAGCACACCTTAATTCTGTCCTTCATCCTTTCCCTTCTCTTCCTTCCCTTCTTGGTCCCCCGTCCCTTTTGCCACAGAGCCATCTTTCATTTCACTCTTTACTTACATTTTGGACTTCTCATGTAAGGGAAATGTGTGATAGTTAGATTTCTGTGTCTGATTTACTTCACTTAACGTTGTGGCCATCCTCTCCAGAGACAGAGAATGCTTCGGGGGGGAATAGTCCAGAGAGGGGATCTGAGAAGCACCATTAGGCAATGAAAAGTCCAGGAAGGGACGCAACCTATAAACCACGGTCCATGGGCAGATTGCTGCTGCGGGCAACCAAAGTCTTATGGGAGCCCTCTGGGAGGCTATGTGAAATGGGAGGAAGTATTCTTTCTTTTTACTAAGAGGTGACTCTGTTTTTTGATGTTGTTGCTGTTGTTATGGGCAGTGTTAGATGGAGCCCTGTACATGGGGCATGCCAGGCTAGTGCTGTACCACGGAGCTACACCCTCAGTCCAAGCTTTGATTATTTTGGTTAACTGAACAGACCTACTATTTTTGTGCAAAGTTCAATGTGAGTATTCTCCGAGGGTAAGCTTTAATTTGGACCTTAGAATGTTTGAAGTCTAAACTGTAAAGAGACTAAGGATGTGGCTGAGCTTTAAGAACACTTTGAACTTGGCTCTTTGGTCACTGGGCCTCTTTATTTCTCCTCTGTTATTCTCAGAAATTCCAGACTGAATTTCCATGCATGCCAGAAACATGGTCTTGAGCTCCAAATTTTGTGGCTGTAAGCAAGCTGCAGTTCTAATCCAGAAGCCAAAACAGCTCTGAAGTCCTCTTGATCTCAAGCCTGAAAATCCATAGAATGGACATGCAACGACTGCTTTCTTTCTGCTCCCTTTATTCATAATCTGTAGGTAAAAGAAGCAGATAACACAAGAACAATAGAGTAGCGAGAGGCCCCCAGTGGAGCTTAATCATGAATAGGGAAGGAGACAGAGTGATGCTGGCATTGAATCTCACAGGAGTGGGCTGAAGGAGAGGTGTGGACAGCTGTTCAGGTGAGAGCCTGGTTTTCTGTGAGGCTGGCGAAATTCTTGCCACTGGCTGGTAGCTTGCAGTGTCTCAGGGTAGTTTGCCACTTCTGCAACCCAAGTGTTACATAAAAGCATGGGTAGCCCATACAGTAAGAAGGTCCTGTTGGACCTGTCCAGACTGAAGCACACAGTCAAGTGCTTCCCTTAATATATTTCTGTAAGGCTTAGCATTGTCCAAAATGCTTTCCAAATAGGAAAACCTTTAGTAAGTAATCATTTTGGAATCTAAAAATATTATACACTGTTGGTTTCATCGCCATTAAGTGCATGTAAGCTGCAGATTTGTGGGTCAATTGCTTCACTGATTTTTTGAATTTTTAAGAATTCCAATGAAATAGGTGTTATTATGCTCCATAGATAAGGACACTGAAATGCTGAGCTTAAGTAAATTGTCTAAGGTTCTAGACCAATTTATGAATGATAGAGCCTCTCTTCAAACACAGATCTGACTGATATCATAGCCACTTTCTTTCTTTCTTTCTTTCATGCACTCATTCAACAGCACTCTATACTATGTAGGCACTGTGCTGTGCCTCCGAGATTCAAAACAGTCACAGCCTTGGTCCTGCTTTTGAATAATCTCAGAATCTAACAATGAGAAAAACAAAGAGAAAAATGGTAGGATAGAAAGAGACACAGGATCAACACATACACATAAGGATACTGACCTCAGTCAAGGCGGGGAAGCTACTGAAGGGTAACAGCATACAAGTTCCAGTCTGAAGGCCAAGAGCCTGCGGCAAATGTGAAGCACAGAGATCAAAGTCTAGGTGGAGGGCCACCTTAGTGGACGAAAGTACCTGTTTAGGCAGACGCAGGGACTGGGGTTCATTCTCCAGCATGCCATGTCAGCCCTGCCCCCAGGGTGTTTTGAGAGGGTGACTAAGACTGGCCTTGGTGACACACACCTGTAATCCCCATGCTTGGGAGGCTGAAAACAGGAAGATCACCATGAATCCAATCTGTATAGTAAGACCCTGTAGACCCTGTGCTAAACACCCCAAAAAACACAAACAAACAAACACACACACACAAAAAAAAAACCATTCTAGATAGAAAAATGAGTAAGGGAGTGGTGGACAGTATGGGAGAGTGAGCAGGAAGGAAGAAGCAAATATGATATGAGAGTGGGGAGGGGGAGGTACATAGGAACTCGGTTATAAAGGACCTAGAACAGTGGTTCTCAACATTTCTAATGCTGTGACTGCACAATACAGTTCCTCATGTTGCAGTGACCCAAAACCAAAAAATAATTTTGGTGGCTACTTCAAAACTGTAATTTTGCTACAGTTGTGATTCGGAATGGCTTTAGGTGACCACTGTGTTTTGGTCGTTCGACCCCTGCCGGGGTTGCGACCAGAACCGCTGATCTAGAACATCCTGGTAAACTGTGTCTATGTTTGTGTCACCTTCATCGGAGACTTTGAGCTCCTTGACTCAGCTCTGGCTTCTGAACTGCAGGCATAATTAGTAGAGGTATTCTTTCTGAATTCACGAGCTCTCTTCTTCATGTTGGGAAATGGTTGTTAAGATGCCCATCCATCACAGCTGCCCTCTTTGGTCAAATGCAATCATGGGGAAGCTATGAAAGTATAGGAGAAGACAAAGGTATGCAGGGAAAAACAAAGACAAACAAATTTCTGTGCAAGCTTTGGCTGTGTGATCTGCCAACTATAATACTGAGCAAAATCTTAGATGTTTTCTTATCTATAGAGGACTTGGCAGGACTATTATAAGAATTAGAGTAGATGTATATGAAGTACCTGACCTATGGTAAAAAATCTAATCAGTATGTGTTCACTTTTTTGTAACCTCTCCAACACTCACTGATTGCAGTACATAAATACTAGTAATTGGCTACAGACTTAACAGGAAAGCTATGCCATTGCTTATATCCAACATCCAAATACTTAGAAAACAATCATTGTCTATTAATACCCTTCTCCACACAATTAAATATTATCTACTAAGACCTTCTCTCCCCTCAAAGCCATTCTTCATATAGTCTGTTTTCTAGACCTTTATCATGTCAGTAGATTTATCTTCTACTGACAAATCTCTAGTTGGCAGTTGTTCCTTCCAACAATGGCTAGAATTGGACCAGCAGCCTGGAGTTAGTTTGAGCAGACAGAGCATGGATGGTCAATCACAACCCATATTCTGGTTCTATAATCCTATCAGAGCAACCTCAGCCACCATTACCTTCTAAGCAGTTACATCTCACTGGAGATACTGGAGTTTGTTACGGTTTTTGTCTAGGTGTCCCCCCAAAGCCTCGTGTAGTCATTGGGGAAGGCTTCTAGAGTTTGTGATTAATTTATGATCAAATGCTGGGGTTATAAGTATGAGTGCTACACCTGCCCTGGGATGGATAATCTGCATACAATGTAAGGAGGGGACAGAAGCTTTCTAGCTGCCACATAGTCACTGCTCCTCCTTTTGCTCTTTGTTGTTTTCCACTGCCATCAATTACTGTCCCTTCCATGTGCTAGTCTGCCTTGGAGCAAGCTGAGTATGTACTGAAACCTCTACTAACTGAGATAAATAAACTTTTTCTTCCCTAATGTTGGAGGTTGCATATTTTGTCCCAGCAACAAGAGAAAAGTAACTGAGACAGAGTTGTCAGCCAACTCTAGCCTTCTCCTCCACAATTCTTCCCTCAGGTGAAACAAACCTACTCAGTCACTGGATCTTGAGGGAAGGCTAAGTATGCACAACCCTGGTGACAGTTCAACATCAATAGACATTATTGGGACTTTAGGCAAATGTGATCAGTATAGTAGAGGGAAAAGAGAATCAAATTCAGAACCAGTTGGTTGTGGGTTGAAATTCATGTTAGAAATCTACTAGCAACAAAATCACATAGAACTTAATTATCATCTTTAAACCTTAAGTTTCTCATCTATAAAATGAAAATGATAGAATCATTCTATGAGTTAAACAGATTATGAATTGAAACCTTTGTCTTTGTAGTCATTGAAGAATTTTTTTGTCTTTCCCTGTATTTGGCCCTAGCGTCTTGGGATATAAAGATGAGGCTTAGTTCCTTACCAAAAAAAAAGCTCATAGTAATAAAATAGGGAAGATGACCTAGTTTTAATAAAATGTACTATATATGGTTTTTGAAGTAAGTACCAGGAGCTGTGAGGATGGCATATAGCAGGTTCTCAGTAAGCATTTGATGAGCAAATAATTGTTTTAGCCTGAAATTCAAGCCATGTGTCCCAAATCTTGTACTTAAGGCAATTGACTTTGAAGAAATCTAAAAGCAGGGCTTAATATTTATTTATTTATTTACTTACTTATTTATTTATTCATTTATTTACCCAATTGGTTTTAACAATTGTTTCTGCTCATAAGAATGTTCTTAACTTTATTTATTGTATCATACATGAGATGCTATGTTCAACATTGTGTCACCTAAGTATCTGATGTCTCCTTTAACTTAGTAACAAATATGTTGACGAGGATGGTGCTAGAAAGAGGCTTGCGCAACCCTCTCAAAAAACATTTTTAGGGTGTTCTTTTGTACCTAGGATATCGGACAGTTCAAAAAGCTATGCGTAAAATATCCATAGATATTTCCAGAATTTTCTGCAAGGGCTCCAACATGTTCGGTGTCCTAGTTCTGTTGTGGTGCAGTGGTGCTGAACATGCGCCTCCCATCCCCACCAGCACACAACACACTTTTAACTCGCCATATTTTCCTGATCCACTCGCTACCCTGCTCCCAGAGGGATCAATAATTAAACTATGTTGATCAATGTCCTAAACCATTCTGAGGAAGGTTGTCTGAAATATGAACTCCAGACTGCTTAATTTAATATTAAAGGCCTTCCACAGTTTAGCTACTGCATGCTTCTCAGCTTATTTCCTAACAATCAATCCTTCATAATTTAAGCTCTAGAAAATCGAACTGATCATATCTGCCTACATAGGTCTTGGTATTCTTTTGCATACTTTTGCTCAAATCGTTCTGTCTGCAGGGGGCTTTCCCATCTCCCAGCCACCTTCACCTTGTCTTAGTCTTTTATATATATATATATATATATATATATATATATATATATTATAACCAGCTCAGCCTGTTTTGGGGGTGGGGCTGGTGCAGCATGTGGTATTGGGGATCAAACTGTGGTCCCTGTGGTTGCCTAAGCTTTCCTAAGCAGGCACTTCAGACCACTGAGCCATCTCGCTAGCCCCACCGTGTCTTAGTCTTGCAGATGAACTGTCTCCTTTGCCCACACAGTATCAGAGACCAGATTGGATGGCCCTCTCGGTTCTCTAGGTTCCTGTGTATAACTTGGTATTGTTGCAGTGAGTGCATTGATGCCAGCTGCACGACCTACTAGACTCATGGGAAAAGGACTGAGGTCAAGTCATCTAGAAATTTTCAGTTCCTATGTTAGGACTGGTACATGGTAGTTGTGTAATAAGTGATTGTTGAAGCATGTGTTTGTGTTTGTCTCTCTGTGTGTGTGCACTTGAATGTCCTCAGAAAATTTCTGTGGGGTTCCAACAACTTCCTTGGGTGGGAGAAGAAAAAGTTGTTGTGGGTGGAAACTGAGGCCCAGTGAGGTTGAGCAGCTCACCTAAGCCCTCTCATCTGGGACTAGTCTCACTCTAACTCAATCCATGCTTCCCACCACTAGGGAGCACTACCTTCTATGACCTAGTTCTTTAATGTTCAGAACTGCTTGTACTCATGACCCTGGCTCACCTGGGAATGCTCAGGCACTATTTTGGAAAGAGGAGGTGAATTATACTGTGAGATAAATGGCAGGTCAGGGAGTCTATTTTTGGCAAAGACATTTTCACCTAATAGAGGGCTCCTGGGAGCATTTTACCCCATTGCCCTGCATCTTCACTGGTAAGGTCTCAGTTACCATGGCATCTGGTAAAATATATTACCAGAAAATGGATATCGTAATGACTATTAAATCTCACAGCATAAGTAATTGCTTTCTCCAGCTAGTTTTAGGTTAGTTTATCCTGAGAGAAATTCTCAGTTTGAGGGTCTGAAGGCCTAATTTTAGGTCTAATGGCTACAGAACATACTGGGGGCCTGGTTGTGGGGGATAACTCTGGAATATAGCTTTTAAGAATACAAGTAGAGGTCATACCCATCATCTGATAGGTTTGTGAGAGTGATGGGTGTAAACAAAACCTCAACCCTGTTTAATCTAGGCTATGCTGCAGACCCTTTAAGGAGGCTGAATACAAATAAATTGACCCCCTATGGAACCTCAATGCTGAAAGCCATTTGTACAGACAGAATACTTATGAAATAGCTTTTGGATCCTCAAGGCATGCTTTACACTCAGGTCTTTTTCATGGTAGAACGTTTTATTAGAGCCTGTGGCTGCTTCCAGTTTTGTCACCAGAAGCACCTTGAGTCCCGTTTGTCAGATGTTTATGATGTCATCAAGGAAAGGAAGACCATCCTGGGGGCAGCCTGACGTCACCCAGAAAGGAAGCCTACGGACCCCAGACCAAGAATGTCCAAATGACCAGTCCTACTTGGAATGCCCCTGGCAGAAAAAAAAGAGTCTGACAAAAGAACAAGGTGAAAAGAGCTCAGAACAAAGCAATGCTAATCATTCAAAACCAAGGGAATCACACAGGATATTACCCTGGTGTCCCCACGATAGCAAAGACACCTTGGGGATGGCTGTTCAATGAAGACAGATTGCTTGAGCACAACTTTGCCTCTTGTCTCTGCTTTCCATGCCTACAAACTTCAGAGGCTGCCTAGATTTCTAGACTCTTGAGAGGTCAGTCACCTTCATACTGTAACTCAACTGCTAATCTCCACATCATGTATGCTGAATTTCTCCCAGCAGGAGACACTTCTGATGACTTACATGTCATGTTTGCAACGCATAAAGGGAAGTCTGGGGAGAGTGAACTCATCATACTCAGCCTTCATCTCGTTCCCACCCTCACTGCCAGCCGTGAGAGACTGTTCTGCCTACCTTGGCTTCCCTCCAGTTTCAGATCAGCCCCGTCTCTCTGCTTCACTTTTGCCAATTCCTCTTCCCACTAGTGCTCCTGAGAATCTGGGAATTTCAGAGACTTACTGCTCAGGACCTCTGAGAGCCCCAAACCCATCCAATCTCCTTGAAAACCCAACTAGTTTGGAACGAGTGTTCTTGTTTCATGGGGCTTTCTAGGGCTGGGATTTCCCTTCTACTCCACTCCCACATCTCATTTTCGAATGTGGCCCAGGGTGCCCATGATAAATATGATTTTATGATTAAGGAAAGAGTCTTCCATCTTGTTTGATTGTTGTCCATTTCCTCTCTCTTGTTTTTTGCTACTTCACCTGCTGTCCCCTGTCTTTCTCTGGTAAGTGTAACCAGCCTCTCCAGGGCTTTGATTCTTTGGATTATAGGTTTAGTATGAAATACATACATGTAGATGTGGAAGGTACAGTCATATCTTGGGATGAGGAAATATTCCCAGGAACAGAATAAATGTGCAACTGAGCCTGATTTCTTTCCAAGAACTCCTCCTCCCTGCCTATGGACCAAGCAAATGCAAGATGTGTAGCTCCTCCTAAATTGGGAACACATGCAAGAAAATTTAAGTAAGAGAAAAGGAAATTGGAAGTATAAGCAACCAGGTGAAGGTCAGAACTGGTCAACCTACGAATGCCTACAGGCTACTAGCACAAGTGAGAGGGAACTGTGGGAAGGCATGGAGAATTGGAGTTTATGTCTCTGGAACCAGATGAGTGGCCTTGCCTAATCTTTGTTAACTAAGCAAATTACATGTGCTCTCTCCATGCTGCTTCCCTTGCTTTTCACCAGGACATTTGAGAAAGCTGTAGCCACATTCATTTTATGAATAACTCAGTAGGAAAGAATGAGAGGTGATTTTTAAGATGCATCAGTTTAATGAAAATAAATCTTTTACCTTTGTGAAAGTATTTTTACGAAGTATTTTCCTATCTTTTTTTTTTTCTGTCCCATACTCATGCCAATCTTGTGAAACAAATAAGGACCATTTCCCTGATATAGATTAAATTAGACATTTCTTGAATGCCCACTGTACGGAAGGAAAAGGAGTATTTTCTCCACCCAGGAATCTTTGGTGGGTGTTTTTCCAGGAGTAGATAGGGTAATCTGCAACAGTGACTCACCAAACAAAAGCCCAAGGTTCAGACAGTGCTGGCACCTCATATCCTGAAGACAAACTGGGAAACTGAACATAACATATGAAAACCAATAGTCAGAAATAGACTCTTCTCATTTTTCTGATCAGTGTTGACTACAGGTTCATGTAATTCTTCCCACAATGAAATGGTTGACATAGCATAGAGGACCTCAGCGATAAAGAGATTTACCAAAGACACATGTCTAGTAGTAAGTAGCCTGATGAGGGAATGAACATGGGTTTTTTTGTGGGGCTTGGGGCAGTGTTTTTTTCTCATGCTTTTCTTAATGGCCAGGTACCATATAGAGGCCAAAGTTGAATATCTTTAGCACAGTGAGTTTTGCTAGATAGAGCCTACTTTTATGTTTTGCTCATCCTTTTGTTCCTTCTTCTCCTTATCCACTGTTACTGCTTCCTCAGATATCCAGGGTCATCGTTATGCCTCAGTTTGTCTTGAATCCATGCTAAGTTGCTCCTACTGGCTTTCCTCTCAGACACCTAGTGGGCTCTGGACCTGCTCTGAGTGAACTCAGAGAAGCCAGTGCTGAGGTCCAGGGCACTGTTCAGCTGCAATCACAATCAATACTGAAATCAGAGTCTGGGTGTTGAAAGACTGCACTTTTGCCAGCCCTGCCTCCCCCTCCACTGTTATTTATTTATTTATTTATTTATTTATTTATTTATTTGATTTAAGCCTTTTACAGTTTGGCATACCAATCTAGCTTTACGTTTTGTGCCTTGTGCTTAAACTTTTCTGTTGGATGGTTAAGGACAAGTTAAAGCAAGACCTGTATAATGAAACATGTAACTTTTGTACGTCCCAAAGTCAGTCAAATCCCCTCAGGATTTGCTTTGAAACCATATGCAATGCTTTGTAGAACTATTGTCATCGTCAGGCATAAGAATGAGTCACAACCATTGCTTGACCAGTTTGCTCTTTGTGAAAGCCTAAGAGAATGATTTCTCTCTAGGTGACTCTCCTTAGGCACAATAACATTGTCAATCTATTTTCTTTGTGGTTCCATAATCTCCTTGAATAGAAAATTTGGGAAACCACTGCGTTATAGGATGTTACAGCACAGGTTCGCTTATGTCCTGAGTCCTTATTGACCTTGAAGGACTAGGGCCAAAATATTGGCAATTTTTGTAGCCCTTCTTTTTCTCTAATTTTTGGTCTGTAAACTTACATTCTTAACCCTCAAGAAGAGAAGCTTCATGGTACTATTACTCTATAACATACGTATTTCAGCTTAACATCACTGTCTTTCTGAATATCAAACATCTTACACTTAACTTGAAATCAGTATTTTCCATCAATCATTGATATTCTAATAAATTCCTATACAATGTGATAAAAGCAATTACACATTTTTACAGAGATATTTAGAAATCTAAGTGCATACAAAATTGTAGCCAGTCAATTCTATGGCATTTTTCGTAGTCTCTTACTGTCATTTCATACCCTTTCTTGTTTTCTTGTAAACCAATCACTTAACTGAGAGAGAGAGAGTAACTGAAACTACATTAGAAGCAGCACAGATCTAAAAGGCCAGAATGACAGGCATTCCAAGCATAATTTTGGTGTTACCCATTGCTATCCTCAATGTGAAAAATATTTTGGTGGTTCTTATGACCATTATCTAATCGAACCTATGTATGTAAGTGCATGGTTTTGCTCCTGCCATGTTTCCTATCTTTTCTGTTTGCAGTCACTTCATTGTTTAACCCTTAAGTCCTTGATTTCCATTCAGCTGTGTTATGCCTTTCCATTTGTTATTTCTTCTTTTGAGTTCTTATGCTAGGGAGACTATACGATATTTACACATGCAGGTCTGGTTTATTTCACTTCTGAGTATATGTTCAAGATACATCCACTTATATATGAAGTCTTCTAGTTTATCATTTTTATAGCTGAGTAATATTCCATTGTATAAAAATACCACATCTTTTTCAATTATTTTTCAGATGATGGGCCTTTTAATTGTTTCAAGATTTGGCTATCACAAATTGTGCTGCTATGAACATAGGTGCACAGTTATCACTATGATATGATGTTTTCAATTCTTCTGGGAAAATTCCCAGTAGAGGGAAAGCTGGATTGAATAGGATTTCAAGTTCTAGTTTTTTTTTTTTTTTTTTTTTAAGGAATCTTCACACTGCTTTCCATAATGGTTGCACTAATCTGCATTCTCACCAGCAATGGAGAAGGGTTCCTTTTTCCCCACAGCCTCTCCAACATTTGTTATTGGTTGACTTCTTTATGATAGCCATTCTTTCTGGGGTGAGATGGTATCTAACTGTTTTAATTTGCATTTGATGAATGGCTAGCGATGTGGAGCATTTCTTATGTATTTATAGGCTTGTTGAATTTCTTTCTCTGAGAAGTGTGTGTTCATCTCAGATGCTCATTTCTGGATTGGGTCTTTGAATTTTGGGACTCTAGTGGTTTTTAGTATTTTACAAATTCTAGATAGAAGACCTTTGGATACTTATTAGTTAAAAAAATTTTTCAAAATGAGTGGGTTGTCTTTTCACTCTGTTGGTAAATTCTTTTGCCGTGCAAAAACTTCTTAGCCAGAGGAGATCCCCGTTGTTGATTCTTTCAAGTGCTAAATGTGTGTCTGTATTTGCTTCTGCATGTTCTAGTGTATTCTACTGATCCTCAGGTCTATTTTTTGCTGATACCATGCAGTTTTATCATGGTAGCTCTGTAATATAACTCTAGGTCAGGAAATATAATGCCTCATGCGTTATCTTTCTTGCCCAGGACTGTCTTTGCAATTCTGACTCTTTTCTGATTCCAAATAAATTTTAGGAATGATTTCTCCAGGTCTGTGAGGTATGTTGATGGTATTTTAATAGGAATTGCATTAAATATGCATAACAATTTAGGGAGTATTGCCATCTTCACAATGTTGGTTCTTCCTATCCAGGAGCAGGGAATAACTTTCCATTTTCTGAAATCCTGTAGGATCTCTTTTATCAGAGTATTGTAGTTTTCATTGAATAGATCTTTTATTTCGTTACTTAGGTTAATCCCTTTTCTATTTTTTTATTTTTAGTTAGGTTAATTCCTAAGTATTTCATTTTTTTCAGTGCTATTATAAAAAGTATTGTTTCTCTAATTTTTCTCTCATTGTGTTTGTTGTCTGTGTAGAGGACTGCTATTGATTTTTGGGTGTTGACTGTTATGGTTCATTTCTAGTTATCCCCCCCAAAGTCTCATGCAATCATGAGGTGGGACTTCTAGAGTGTGAGATTTGACTCATGATCCACTGGGAGTATGTGTTTTAGTACTGATGGGATTATGGGTCTGAGTACTGCTAGAATTACTTGACTCATGATCCACTGGGATTATGTGTTTTAGTACTGATGGGGTTATCGGTCTGAGTATGGCTGGGATTATAGGGTGTGGCCTAAGGCAGATAGGCTGAGGCAGAGACCCTAAATGTAATATAGAGACAGACAGGCTGCAGCTGTTGCCCTCTGCTCCCCTGGCTGTTCAGTTGCCTCTGTTGCGATTATTGCTGTTCCACCACCATGAACTGGATATTCTCTGCTCTGTTCCACTCAGTCTTGGACCAGCTGAATATGTACTGAAACCTCCAGTAACTGTGAGCTAAATAAACCTTTCCTTCCTTCATTTTGAGTGTCTGGTATTTGTCCCAGCAACGAATAAAAAGTAACTAAGACATTGACTTTGCATCCTGCTATGCTACTGAATTTGCATATTAATTCTAGTAGCTTCTTCTTGGAGTTTTTTGGTTCTTCCAAGTAGATTATCATGTCATCTGCAAATAATGATAGTGTAATTTCTCTCTTTCTTTTTTTTTTGCCTATTCTTATTCTTTTTATTTCTCTTTCTTGTTTAATGGCTCTAGCTTATGATTCCAGAACTATGTTGAAAAAGAGTGGTGATAGAGGACATCCTTGTCTTGTACCAGATCTGAGAGTAAAAGACTTCAGGTTTTCCCCATTTATAATTATGTTAGCTGTTGGGTTATAATAGGTGGCTCTTATCAGATTGAGGTGGAGGCTTTCTATTCCTATTTTCTGTAGGACTTTGAACATGAATGAGTGTTGGACTTGGTCAAAAGACTTTTCTACATCAATTGAGATGATCATGTGATTTTTGGCTTTGGTTCTATTGGTAGAGTGTATTACATTTATAGATTTGTTTATATTAAATCATCATTGCATCCCTGGGATGAATCCTACCTGGTCATGGTGTATAATCTTCTTGATGATTTGCTGGATTCTATTGGTGAGGATTTTATTGAGGATTTTTGCATCTATGTTCATGAAAGAAATTTGCCTGTAGTTCTCTTTTTTAGTTACATCTCTCTCTGGTTTTGGAATCAGTGTAATACTTGTCTCTAGGAATGATTTTGGGAGGATTATTTTCTTTTCAATTTCACTGAAGAGTTTGAGGAGTATTGGGATCAAGTGTTCTGTAAATTTCTTGTAGAATTCAGTAGTGAATCCATCAGCACCTGGACTTTTCTTTGTCGGTAGACTTTTTATTACATTTTGTATTTCATAGGCTGTTATTGGGTTATTGAGAGTTCTTTTATCTTTTTGATTCAGTTTTGGTAGTTTGTACCTTTCTAGGAATCTGTCTATTTCATCTGTATCTTCAGTTCTGTGAGAGTAAAGATTCTCAAAGTAGCTATTAATGATCCTTTGAACTTCTGCTAGATCTGTAGTAATTTTACCCTTTTCATTCCTTATTGATTAAATTCGAGTCCTTTCTTTCCCCTTTTTGATCAGGTTATCTAGGAGCTTATCAATTTTATTTAATCTTTTAAAGAGCCAGCTTTTTGATTCATTAATTCTTTGTATTGTTTTCCTTGTCTCAATTGAATTAATTTCTGCTCTAATCTTTATAATTTCCTCCCGTCTTTGGGCTTTTGATTTCATTTGCTCTTCCTTTTCTAGTTGGATTAGGTGCTCTGTAGGAGTATTTATTTGCTTCCATTCTGTTTTCTTAATGTGCAAGTTCAGAGCTATAAATTTCCCTCTAAGAAGTGCTTTCTCACTACATCCCATAAATTTTGGGAGGTTGTGCTTGAATTTTCATTAAATTGTAAATATCGTTTAATTTCTTGTTTAATTGCATCTCTAACCCACTGGTTGCTAAGAAGGGTGTTGTTTAATTTCCATGTATTTCTGAAATTCTTATGATTTCTTTTGTCACTTATTTCCAGTTTAATTACACTGTGGTAGGATAATACACATGGAATAATTTCTGTTTTCTTGCATATGCTTAAGCATGACCTATGCACTAGTATATGGTCTGTTTTAGAAAATGTCCCATGTACAGCTGAAAAAAAAATGTGTATTCTGAAGTGATTGAGTGGAACACTCTGCGTATGTCCACTAAGTCCAGTTGTTCCAAGACCTGGTTCAGTTCTGCTACTTCTTTGATGGTATTTTGTCTGCTTGACCTATCTTTTTGATGAAAAGTTATTAAGGTTTCCTGTTAAGATTGTGGTATTGGATATTAGATTTTTCATGTCCATCAAGATTTGTCTTATATAGCTGGGTGCTCCTGTATTGGGTGCACACATATTTAGTAGTGTTACCTCTTCATCTTGAGCTTTTCCCCTAACCAATATGTCATGGTCTTCTTTATTTCATTTGAAGTTTAGACTTTCTGCAAACAGGATTGCTACCTCTGCTTTTTTTTTTTTTTTTTTTTTTGAGGTGCTGGGACATGTAGTATTGTTTTCCATCCTTTAACTTTTAGCCTATGCATTTCTTTACCAATCAAGTGTATTTCTTGCATGTAGCATATTGTTGGATTTTGCTTCCTTATCCACTCTGCAAGTCTGTTTCTTTTAATTGGACAAATGAGTTCATTTATATTGATGGTTATAATTGAAATGCATTGACTTATGATTGACATGTCTTTTACTTACTACTGTTTACTCCTTTTTCTCTTGTTTAATTGGTTTCCCTATTTGGTGTGTTCTTTCTGGTCTCATTTGTAAAGTTCAGGTCATTTTTGTCCCTCTCTAAAATACTTTTTAGTAGTCTGTGTAGGGTTGGCTTTGACATCATGAAATTCTTTAGTTGGTCTTGTCATTGAAGCATTTCACTTCTCCCTCATACTTGAAAGAGAGTTTTGCAGGGTATAGTAGTCTAGGCTGGAATTCATTTTCATGGAAGACTTGAAGCACTATGCTCCATGCTCCTCTTGACTTCATGGTTTGTGAGGAGAAATATGACATTATTCTGATGGGTTTTCCTTTAGATGTGATCTGTTTCTTTGCTCTAGCGGTTTTTAGTATATTATTGTTCTGCTGGGTTTCTAGGATCTTGACTATTATATGTCTGGGTGTGTTTTCAGTCAGGTTGATGTTATTTGGAATTCTGTGTGGTTCAGTTACCTCAATGTCCGATTGTTTTCTCATACCTGGGAATTTTCTGCTATTCTGTCCATATTATTTTTATATCATTTGTATTGACTCCTTTCTCAATAATTCCTATTAATCTCACGTTGTTCATTTTTCCATAATCTTGCAGGTGTCAAATTATTTCTTCCTGTATTCTGGTTCCTTTTAAGAGATCCTTTTTCACCTTTTCACTAGCTGCAACTGTGTCTTCAAGATCTGAAACTACCTTCACTTTCGTTCATATGGTGTTGCCAGCTTGTGATTGAGATTTTATTTTTTGTACATCTCTTTGAAACTGTTTCATGCAATCTATTTCTTTCCTATATTGCTCATTCCAGGATTCTACCATTTTTCTATTCTCCTCTAATTTTTTATTAATGTCTTCTTTAGAGATATTTATTAAGTCTTTCATTATAGTTATCCTTTCTTTTTCTACTTCAGAGATTATTTCTGCTCTGATTTCCTCTCTACTTTTCTGCAGCTGTTCCTTTACTTCAGATGCTATTAATTTAGATATGTCTTTTTTTACTTCAGAGGTTATTTCCAATCTGATTCCCTCTATATTTTTCTGCAGCTGTTTTTTTTTTTTTTAACTTCAGACTCTAGTCAAAGATTGCTTGATTGCTTTTTTTCTTTTTTTTTTAACTTCAGATGTTATCCCCACCTGCATTTGCTAGTTTACTTCAGATGCTACTGATTCGGAGATATCAGCTGCATTATTCCCATTTTCTTGTATGGTACTGTCTTCGGTATTTGTCGGCCGGGTGGGCTTGGGACCTGAGATTGCATTTTGCTCCTTGTCTGTATCATTCTGCATAGTAGTGATCTCTGATCTTTGGTGCAGAACTTTGGTGAAGTTATGCCATTAGTGCCTGCTACAATTTGGGTCTGCCTCTACCAATTTTAGTCTTGTCCAGATGTGCCTTGCTGGGTCTGGCTGCTGTGCTCAGCTCCTTCTTGGTACAGCTTTTTAATGAGAGCCCGCTGTGCTCCTCTGGAAAGATGCTCAGCTCCTGGGTTAGCTAGTAGGGTCTGACCCCCAGCCTCTCTGCAGGGAATTTTATTGCAGGGCTCCACATCAGATGCTGAAGCTGAGTTCTGGGTGAGATAGAAGTTCTGGTGACACAGGGGTGCAGACCTAGTGTTCCTGCCTATGTGCCTGCCAGTCATGATGTCTGGGCAGGGGCCAAGTTCCGGTGGAGGTGGGGGGGGCACAGGCCGGGAGGTCCTACCTGTGTGCCCGCTGGTAGGTTGGTCAGTTCCTCTAGCCTGCTGTGGGAGGGGGCTAAGTTCTGGTGGCAGTGTGGGGGCCACAGGTGGAGAGGTCCTACCTGCGTGCCCACTGGTTGGTCCCTCCACTGTTGTCAACCTTAGGAGCTGGAGTTTTCAAGACCGTGTGAAAGCATGATCATCTATGGCCAAAGATTTCTGAAGTTATTTTTTTTTAAAATTTTGTTATGTGTTTGTTTCTATTAATTGCTACTACACTTTAAGACTCCAGATGTCTTTGGGGCTCAACCCTTGATTGCAAGTTGGGGTGGGGTGGAAGTAAATGAGACAGACTGCTTGGGGAGGACAGGTGGCAATGAAGGGTTAGGGTGTGTAGACAGGAGACGGACATTTCAGCCTCTTACCAGGGCCAAATTAAACATCTGCTTTGCCTAATAGCTCCTGTGGATCCTAGAAAAGATTGGGAGCGGTGAGGTAGAGCATATTTTGTTATTAAAAGTACATTTAAAAAGCAGCTGGTGGCTAATTCTCAATTTTTCTGGGAGAGAGACCATAGCATCTATAAATTGTAATAATTGTATTTTTGCTTCTTAATATTTACTATTTTTACCTACATTGGTAAGTTATTTAACCCCTCAGTGACTGTTTTCTTGTCTGTAAAATGAGTACAACAGTGATACCACCTCATAGAGTTATTGCGTTCATGGAAAACTGGAAATTGTTTAGAACAGTGCCTGGAATATAGGTAGCATACAATAACATTTAAGTCATTCCTGTTATCATTTGTATATCTTGCCTTATTTAATTAACTAGGGCTTTTAGGATAATGATGAATAAAACTGATGACATTAGGCGTCCTCCATCATTTCTAAACTTAATGCAGCTATGTCTAAGACTTTACAGTCAAGTATTGTTATGGTTTATGTCTAGTTGTCCCCCCAAAGCCTCATGGAGTCATTGGGCGGGGACTTCTAGAGTTTGAGACTTGATCCATGATCCCTGGGATGGGATTATGGGTGGAAGTACTTCTGGGATTATGGGTGTAGCCTAGGGTGGGAGCTAAGGCAGAGAGCCTGAATGTAATATAAAGAGAGACAGAGAGACAGACTGGAGCTCGAGCTGTTGCTGCTGCTCTGCTGCCGTGTTGGTTGGCTACCTCTGCCACCATTTTGTTGCTGTTCTGCCGTCATGAACTGGATGCTCTCCGCCCTGCTCCACTCAGCCTTGGGCCAGCCGAATATGGACTGAAACCTCTACGAACTGTGAGCTAAATAAACATTTCCTTCCTTCATTTTGAGTGTTGGGTATTTGTCCCAGCAACGAGCAAAAAGTAACTAATACAAGTATGATGTTAGCTGTTAGTCTGATACAAGAGTATGTTCATTAAGGAAGTACCTCTGCATAGTTTGTAGTTTCCTTAGAGGTTTTAAGTATATATAATCAAAAAGAGATCTTGAATTTTATTTGGTATCTAATAGGTATCCAATAAGAAAAATCATATCATCTCTTTTATCCTATAAATTATGTTAATACATTTTCATTACTGAACTCCCTGTATCTTTTTAAAAATTAGGTTTATTGGCACATTTTTATATACATAACAGTGATATTCATCATAGGGAATTTGTAGCTGTACATGATATGTTTTGATTCCTCCTTTTTTTTGTAATTCTCCTTACTCCTTTCAACCCATCCTTTCTCCTTGCATTTTTAAAGTAAGCTATAGCATATTTAAATATATGGTATGATTTTAAGATTTATTGGTTTGCCTATGTTTACAATTTTAAGTAATATGTTGATAGATATTTGATTTTAACTAATATGCTATTTATCTGAGTATTCCTTTCTGCCCAACTTTACAGTTTATTTTATTTATTTATTTTTAGCCAGTTCAGCTTGTCCTGAGGGCAGGGCTGGCATGGCATGTGGTGCCAGGAATCAAACCATGGTCCCCTGTGGCTGCCTAAGGCTTGTCTAAGCAGGTGCTTTAGACTGCTGAGCTATCTAGCTGGCCCCCAACTTTACAGTTTAGTTTTGAGATATGTGGGTGTTACAGTTTTCATTATTTATTTATTTATTTATTTTTTGAGACAGGGTCTTGCTATGCAATTCAGGCTGGCCTTGAGCTCACTTTTGTAGCCCAGGCTGGTCTTGAACTCACACCTATCTTCCTGCCTCAGCCTCCCAAGTGCTGGGACTATAGGTGTGCGCCACCTCACCTGGCTCTATAGTTTTCATTTTTAATGTCCCCAAAATGTCCATCTATTAAAGATTTAGTCCATACGGTGGCATGACTGCAAGACAATGGAATCTTTTTTTTTTTTTTTTTGTGGGACCAGGGCTTGAACTCACAAACTTGCACTTGCCAGACAGGCACTTGTGCCATAAAACTATCTCCCTGGCCCCCAAGATGGTGGAATCTTACAGAAGGGCACTAGTCAGAGGACAGTTCACTAGTCATGGAATGGAAGCCATGTTTGTTATACTCTGGAAGAAATTTCATCTTCATTTCATTCAAGTCTGAAACTTGCCATGAGATTGAGATAAGGGAGGTATATTAATTAATCTGGCAGGAGAAATTTCAAGACTGCTCAAAATATGGCCAAGGACTGGTATCTGCTTTTAGTCAGAACTACAATGAGAACCAGGAGAAAAAAAGATCAAAATGATTTAGAAAGTCTGAAGCTGTTCCAGAGAGGAAGTATCAGAAAATTTGGGAGCCGGAGCACATGGTTACTGAAAAGATTAGCACTAAAAATAAGCCAAGTGCTTTTGCATCAGGACAATAAGAAGGATGACTTGAAGATATCTCTGGAATTAGCCAGAATCCATCCTTCAGAAGCCCAGGGTATAAAAGGGCAAACTTACTTGGGAGACTATGCTTTGACAAGAGAACTCTGGGGCACCTGCTTATTCATAGTAGCCTAGAATAGTGTTTCTTGGAATTCAACCATTCAGAGTTCAGCCATCTAGGTATGAACAAGTAGTTGCTTCCACAGTCAATAGAGGTCGGGCTACTGCTTGAACTGATTGCAGACCTTGGGCATCATCCATGTGGTGCTAAGTTTTCAGCCAGGCAGGAGGCACAAATTGACTTCCAGAAAGATGGTGGAGTGAAAAGTAGCAGAAAATCAGTTTCTATAGGGAAGGCAGGGGACTCCAGAGGCCTTCAGGGAGAAACACACCTATAAAGCAGAGTAGTGGCTGCTGTGATCTGCAATAGCTGATGAGTGACTCTAATCCAAGCATCTCCTGGAGAGGGTGCTTGGCCAGATGCCGTTGTAGGGAGGGGTCAGTTGAACCCAGAGCTTAGAATAGCAATGGGTTGATGTCATCTCATGGCTTATAATGACTGAATGAGAGACAACCACAGGAGAACCCAGAGTCAGGGAGCCAAGGACAGGCCAGCAAGAGGCACCCAGAATGCTGTAGGCTGAACAAGTCAAGCTCTAATGCCACAACCAGAGGCCAACATCAACCTCAATGGCTGTGGAGCTGAAAGCACCACAATCAGCAACCTGCCCTATTCCTACTGCAGGTCTCCTAGGATCATCCAGCGTGGATCTGGGCTCTGACTCCCTCCCTTCTGTGTCTACCAGTGAGGGTCTATCGGATACACCCTGAATTGGATGCTATCATGAAACTGTAGAGCCCAGGCAGGGAACGAAATGGGAGAGAAAAAGAAGAACCAAGGTATGTATAGGTACAGATTCCCTATGTTTGATGTGATCACTATATACCAAAGTATAGCAATACAATTAATTTTTAAAAAAATAATTCAGTAGTTGTGGGCTTTTACTCAAAGAACAGCCTAGGAGGACAGGCAAGGAGGCCCTGAGAAGCAAGTGAGCCTCTGAAAGGAGAGTGAAGATGAAGGCTCAGTGCAGACCCTAGGAAGTTGGGAGATACCAGGAACACGCAGCTTCCACTTCAGCAAACCATAGGCCGTAAGGGGAGTCAGCTCCAGAGAGCGGGCTGGAAATGGCAGGGTCACAGGAATAGGGCAGCACAAGGCCTTTGGAACTTACCTCTCACGTACTGCTCCAGTTGCTGCCAAAGCTACAAGATTTAATGTATGCCCTGCTGGGATTTAGTCTTGGTTTGATTTGGTTCCTTTCTATCTCTCTATTCTTCCCTTTTGAAATGGGAAGGTTTATTCTGTGTGATTACATATTGGACACATTTAACTTCTTTTTCTTTTTGTTACAGGGCTCACAGCTAAGAGTTTGCCTTGAATCTCAGAGGAGGCTTTGGGCTTGGACTTCTCAATAATGCAGTACTATTAAGAATTTAGAGGGGGCCAGCGAGATAGCTCAGTGGTCTAAAATGCCTGCTTAGGCAAGCTTAGGCAACTGCAAGGACCGCAGTTCAATCCCTGGCACCACATGCTGCGCCAGCCCCACCCCTGGGACAGGCTGAGCCAGCCATAATATAAATAAATAAATAAACTTCAGAGTGTTTATTTTTAAAAAGACTTTAGAGACCTCTACAGATGGACTAAATGCAGTTTACATCACGCGATGGGCATGTGTCTTTACAGAGCCAGTGGCAAAATGTTATGACTTAGATATTAACCCCCCCACACACACACACTTGGTGGTGCAGCCTGGCCAGAGGGGCCAGGCCACTGAAGGTACCACCTATGAAGGCATATTCTTACGCCTAGCTGCTTCCTTCTCTCTGTGTCCTAGCTGCCATAGGTTCAACAGTTTTCCTCTGCTAGGCCTTCTGCCATGTCACTTCTGCCTCGAAGCCACTCAGTCATAGACCAAAACTTCTGAAACCAGGAGGCAAAACAAAATTTCCTCCTTTAAATTGCAGGAATTTGGTATTTTCTCTCAGCAACATGAAAGTGACCACAGTAATATACTTGGTTGCTGGTTGACCAACACATAGGTAATAGCCATCCATCTTGCAATGCAACTGTCCACAGTGACCTCCTGCTTTGGTTCTTTTGTTTTACAACATGCTTCCTGGCCCTGTTAAAGGGCTACAAAGAGAAAAGGAGCCCCAGGCAGGAAGAACATGCAAATATAAGTCACTATGCCTTTAAGGGCAGCCTGTGCCCCTACCCTCCCTTCTCTCTGACTCTGAACTAAATTGCTGGGATTATTTATTTATCTCTGCTTAGATGGAGAAGATCCTGATCTTTACCCTGCTATCTCCGAGGGGACAGTGAGAACATTTAGATTGGGAGGCCAGTGCTAGGGATGATGGTTAATATTATCCATCAACAATGCTAGGTCATAGTACCTAGATATTTGACCAAATACTTTCTAGATGTTTCTGTGACATTATTTTTCAGATGAGATTAACATTTAAATCAGCAGATTAAATGAGTAAAGCAGATTACATGGATAATTCATAAAGTGAATGAGCCTCATCCAATCAGTTAAAGGCCTTATCAGAAAAAAACTGAACTTTCCCAAGGAAAATAGAATTCTGGCAGCAGCTGCTTTTGCATTTGAAGACTGTCAGTGGATAAATAAGGGGGACCTTTGGAGTTGATCAAGTAAATATTGGCTCCACTATGTTTACTATTTGTATGACCTTGAATGAATTTTTTAACCACTATGTGTCTCAGCTTCCTCACTGATTACATGAAAATACTATAACTTCTCCTGTAAATTTTTAAGGGCTGAGATAAACTGTAAAAATGCATGTTTATAATGATCAATTTATAAGTCTCACAACAAACCATATCTATTGCCTCTCTCTTATCTATCTATCTATCTATCTATCTATCTATCTATCTATCTATCTACCTATCTATCTATGTATCCACCTGCCACAATCAAAAGACAATTGAAGCATTAAAAGCAAAATCCAGAGGTAGAAGAAAATCAATTGCCAGGAGCACAAAGTCCATGGAACTGGGCTTCCGCTTAGGAGGTTCAGGGTGGGCAACTCTCTCATTTACTCACTGCCAGAACACAGAGAGGAGATTGGGTGCAAGGTTACCTTAGTGTTAGTATAAGAGAGAAGTAGCTGCAGTCAGATTAGGTCCCTCTAATGCTTCAAGTGGCAGCACAACCCTCTCTTGTTCCATGCTTTATGGTTTGACTCTCAGTAGAATGAAACGAGTAAAACTGCTCAGAAAGTTCAGCATTTTGTCTGTTCCTATTAATCCTTTGAAGTTCAGCAAAGGGGGCAGTCTGGGGACGGGTGGATGACCTTTCAAGGACTTGGTCACCTTTCTGTGGGTCTGATGAAGGGAGATTATGTGTATTGGTCCCATTGAATGATCCTAAACACTTAACTTCATTAAAATCTAACCACTAATTCTACCCTATCCTGGGGCTGCTAACGACAGGAAGGAGTCATTTGCAAATCTAAGCCAATGTGAACTACTCTGGTTCCCATTGGAAAAGATGTAAGTGGCTTGTGTCAGCTGGATGACCTTACAGAAAACCCAGTCTCATAATCACAGTCTCTGTAATTCAGTCTCAGTTACTCCACGGTGTCCCACTTTACCAGCTAGCTGCAAACATTGCCCTGCGTTTGGTAAATTACACACCTCCCTCCAAAGAATCTCACTAAAGGAATTTCACTACATTTTCCATATGTTGCTTTTCTTCTCTTTCCCTGAGAAATAATTTCCCGATTGGATCACTCTTTTCTCCTACAACTTTGAGGATCCAATCAGAGTTCAAGAAGAGAAGTACTGGCAGCAGGTTTTATGCTCGTAGACAAAGATCTTCTTTGCACCCAGGTGAGGGTTGCAGTGATTTGGATAGAGCTAGAATGAGTATATTCACCTTAATCCTGAATCTACGGGCAAACTAATAAGTATCAGGAGCCTTTGAACTCTAGCCAATCTCTTTATTGTAGTGTTGTTTCTGGAAAGACTGAGCTATCATTTTAGTCCAAATAGGATATGAGACAGATTTTTATTTTTATTTTTATTTGTAATCTGCTTAAAGGTGCTAGATAACAGGTTATGTAGTAGGGTCTGGGGGAAAACTTGACAAGACAATTTCCTTCTCAACCTGTTTCCCTAAGGGATAGGGGCAGATGAACCCAGCATTTTTTTTTTTTTTTTTTTTTTTTAAGTACAGGATGCGTCAGGCAATGTTTAGCTTAGCAAGTGTTAATAAGAAGCGTGCCAATCACGACTAAGGTGCCCACTGAGTCTCTGCTCCATGGCTTTCACACTGTGAGGCCTCAGAAGAGATCAGAAACTCCATTACTCAGTTTTCTTTACCAATATTTTGATAAACAAAATGGAAGAAACTGCACTTGCCTCAGAGTTGTGAAAATAAAATGAGATGCACTGTGTGAAATGTACTCTGGAAATGCTAACACTCTTTTCAAATACAAGTTATTTTTGGCTAAAATAAAATATTAGGCCAAAGCTTTGTTTGCCACATTCCTTTCGGTTCTGCTGATTCCAGCTACTGAGGGTAAATCTCTTGGCCCTAAAGTCAAATATCAGAAAAGGTCCCCACTGTGCTCTATGAGTTGCAAAACAAATCCTTCTCCAAGCCAAAGGATCTGTTCCTTACTTCCTCCTCTCTACACGGAAAGCAGCGATAACTACAATAGGTAGTGGTGTGTGGTTCTGCAGGTTAGAAATCTGCTCCCACGACTCTGCTGACAGTCGCACACCCGGGTGAGTGAGCTGAAAGCCAGGGGACTGTATGAGGGAAATACGCGATATGTGAGCTGTAGTCAGGCAGAGCTGTTTTAAAAATTAAGTAAAGAGAAATTTAACATCTGTTTTCTGTATGCTTCTCTACATGTGCATCACAATGATCCTCTGCACTGATGCATGCCAACTTGGTACTCGAAGATATTGTATTAATAATGTGAACTCTCCAAAGAGACAGAACCAATATTCTGATAAACAGAACCAGAAATCTCCAGAGAGAAAGATATATTAGATATTATAGATATATGTACATATATATATTGTGATATATTGTTGTATATTGCACATACGCTATGTAGTAAATGTATGTTATATAATATATAAGAGAGTATATGCAGTATAATGTATATTATATGACAATATAAATAATATATAGTGCTATTTTATATATTATATTTACATATTATATATCATGCTTATATTTATTTCTGATAAGATATATGTATATGTAACATTGTGTAATATATAACATGTGTATTAATATATGCTTTATGTTTTAGATAATAAAAGATGCATATATTATAGTCAATATATCTATACTCCATATGATATGTTTTTTTTCTTTTGTACTTTAGGACAGGGTCTTCAGGGTCCACAGGGTCTCACTATGTGGATTGGACTCATAGTTATCTGCCTGTGTTCAGCCTTCCAAGAGCTGGGATTACAGGCGTGTGCCACCACGCCCAGTCTCAATTGTTATCTGATGGGGGGGCAGGCATAGAATGCTGGGGAGGCAACCCAGCCACTGCACTCTGCCTAAGCCAGTGCTTTGTAATTTCTATATTATGTAATGTGGATTTTATACACATTTTTGCCTTTCCTACTGTTCTTATTCATGGTTCTATACACATAAAACATAAATATATGTATATTCAAAAAGACAGAGATACTAAGGAATTGGCTGAAAAGTTCAGGATCTGCCACTGGCAAAGATGGGGATCCAGGGGTCTTGTTCAAATCTGAACACCCGAGATACAGGAGAGCAAGTGGTATAAATTCTAATCTGAGTCTGAATCCAGTTCAAAGAGAGTAAGGTAGAGAGAATAAGCTTTTTTTATTCTGCCTTTTGTAAGTTCTCTTTAGATAGCCTTTTGTTTTATTCCAGCCTTCAGTTGATTGGTTGAGGCTCACCCACACTGGGGAGGAGAAAATCTTCTTTATTTGTTCTAACAGTTCAAATGTTAAAATCATCCAGGAGAATCTTCACAGACACTCCAAGAATAATGCTTAACTGCATAACTGGTCACCTTGTTATTTACACATGAAGTTAAGCATCGTAAATGTTGAGGCTTAGAATCATGAAGTGTTGAAATGCTATAGCCAGGATATGAATGCAAATTCCCTTTTCTTCCACTTAAAGAAATAAGTACTTTTATTCATCTTACGATTTAAATTTGTAAGCGAGTGTCAGCTGTAAATTGCATATGTTAGACTATTTGTTGTCAAACTGTAAAGTCTCTTAGGGTCTTGAAGTATATGTTTAATTAAAACTCTGATTCAAAAGATACATTTTAAAAATATCTCAAAATGGGAAAATGACTGAATTTGATATAATATGTACAAAATAAATAATAATATTCTAAACCTCGGCTGTGCTTGCAGTGCAGCAACCCTCACACCGCCACTTCCTAATAATAGTATTCTAGACATGAGAACAAACTTTTGCAGTATTGATTCATTCTTTTCAGTACTGTTACCCACACCATACTACCTCCCTGTGATCCCAGTTTGTTGGTGAAAAGGGAGCTCAGATGAGAATACATTACAGTTACTATGTGGATCAGTCCCACTGCATTTAGGAAACTGGAAGGAGAATCAGCTGTACAGCCTAGTGATTAAAATTTTGGTTCCGCTAAAGCCATGAGAAATGGTAAACATATAATACTTCCAAGAAACTCATCTATAATACACAAAATTGAGTTTTAGCCAACCATAGGGTCTCTGTAAAACTAGTTGGAGATTGTTTGTTGCTATTTTTAATCATTAAAAGTTTGAGCCGGGCGTGGTGGCTCACGCCTGTAATCCCAGCACTCGGGAGGCTGAGGTAGGAGGATTGGTACGAGTTCGAGACCAGCTTGGGCTACAAAAGTGAGTTCAAGGCCAGCCTCAACTCTCAACTGCATAGCAAGACCCTGTCTCAAAAAGACAAAAAAAAAAAAAAAGTTTGGATAAGAAGCTAGATCAAGGGGCTGGGGAGATAGCTCCGAGGCACAAGTGCCTGCTGGGCAAGTGCAAGGTCGTGAGTTCGAACCCTGGTCCCACACACACACACACACACAAAAAGAAGCTAGATCAATCAAGAAATCTTCCCAGAGGTAACTCTTAAAACTTAAGGAGAGTAAGTAGATGACAAAGCCTCTGTAGTTCAGGATAACTAAAATTCAAATCAAAGATGTAGAGTAGAGACAAGAAAGTATTTGACTATTCGGTCTGCTGTCTGTGGAATTTTGCTTCACTCTACATGTGCCATGAAATATAGTAACAATAAGCTGATATGGACATCACTTTCTATTACACAATATACTTGCAGAATACTCTGATTTTTATTATTTTTAAAAATCCAGTCATCATATAGCCGCAACCATTTTTTTAAGTGCTGTCTTTATTTGAGTCTCCCAGAAAGCAGAGCCTGGGGTCACAATTTATGCACTACTGAATTGTTAGGGCACACAAGCCGAGGGAGCAAGATGATGAAAAATAAAAGCTAAGCAAGGAAAAGGTACCATTAGTGAACTGTTTGCCATTCCTGGGTTTCAAGGTGTAGTTCTCTGAGATGCTGTACAACTACGTTTCATAACAGTCCATTTGAGAAGAAATGGGAAATAATTCATCCACTGACTCCTTCCTTTCACTAGGCCAATATTGGCCTGTAAGAATGTGTCGTGGTTGATACATTGTGTTGACTTGAGATGTTGGAAGCTTGGGCAATGGCCTTGGCAATTCCATGCCTTGGGGTGAGGTGGCCCATTCTAGAGTGACTCAGCACCAAAAGGGTCTATACAGGGGTTGAGGAAGGCTTCTGCATGCCCTGCTTCTTTGGAGGGGCTCCCGAGTTTGCAGCATCACTCCCTTGAGAGTGCTATATACTTGCAACTACTGTCCCTGGGATAGAATTTTAGAGGAAACTTTGACAAGTTATTCCCTTAATCTGCTAGACCAGCAGCATAGGGGCAGTGGATGTCAGTGATGACTTAAATGGCAGGAAGGACAAATCCTATGATCATGTGCTCACTGTCACATCTTCTATGTTGTAAAATAAATCCTTTGGTCTTATGAGATGTATGGGTTAATGTGTTATAAATTTGTCATGTCTAAACTCTCAGTACTACCACTGATTCATGCAGAGCAGAAAGAGCCCAATGTGTTGATCAGCTAAGTGCTTAACTAACCTCTTTTGGAAAGAGTACCTGCTATGGTTTGTGTCTAGATGTTCCTGCCAAGCCTCATGCAGTCACGCATGGCACTTTCTCAGAGGTGACTGCATCTACATTGTGTGATGCTAGGATTGATTCGTGGTGCAATTAGGATAAAGGATGTCAGTGCCCCCAACCCTAAGTAGCCTGGATAAGATGTAAGGGACAGAGAGGCTTGTCACTTGTTGCTTGTACTTGCTGCTTGGAAGTTTTTGCTGCCTTCTTTGTGTCATGAACTATTTGTCCTCTGTGGTGCCCCTCTGCTGTGTTATCTTGCCTTGCAGCCAGCTGACTATGGGCTGAAACTTCTATCAAGTATGAGTCAAAATAAACCTTTTCTCTTTTAACTTTTCATGTTAGGTATTTTGTATCAGCAATAAGAAAAAAAGTGAGTTAGTACCTTATCTATAGGAGAAAAATAGCTCCATGCTAGTGAGGGGGAGTCTGTGACCACTACCCCTACTACCATGATCACTTTGTTCACAAGTTCATTGTACCAGGACAGGAGTGATTAAATAGAGACAAGGACAATTAGAAGGTGAGGAACCTACTTATTTGATTATTGGGAGCTTCCTTTGTGGTGAATGCTCACTCAGAATATTAACATGAACACAAAGGTCTATCTGCTTTGTTTCTATTCTTCAGGCTTTGCCTTCCAATTCTTTAAACTTGTTTCTTTCAACCCCATACTAATCAGCTAAGCCATTCACCAATACAAAAGAATATGTGTGTGTGTATGGATGTGTATGCATTTTTAATTATGCCTTTCTCTGTTCAAATGAATAAATAAATCTACTGTTCATCGGTCTTTCTTCTGAGAGGATTTCCTTCCCCATCACATATTTAGACCTACTTGGAATAGTATATGTCATGGCAGAAGTTAATTTTCAATTAGTGCTTACTTTAAATTATCCATACACTTGGCCTGAATTTTTTTCTTTCTCTCAGTTGGTCATAGAGAAACCCCCATGAGGCCAAAGGTTTGAATCCCAGGAGTAACATTAGTGTACTATTAGTGACATCGGACTCTGGGCTGAGTCCAGACTGATTTTAAAGGTACAGATTTTATTAGATAGTTGATAACTCCTGTGTTCGCCAAAGCTTTTAAACTCATGTATGCAACAATACCCAAGTCACAATGGGTAACTCAAGGCACATAATCTCTTGGTATCCTGTGGCCAGGCATATGGTTTCTTCTGGGGGACTTTAGTAATATGCCAGGAGCTACTTTCAAATGGAAATTATTTCTCTGTTGTAGAGCCTTAGGTTCTGTATTTTAATTCTCAGTTAATGCCGTGTGCATCATAGCTCTCAAAGTTCCTGAGGACAAAGATGGTGAGAAGGTGGAGAAGTAAAGATAAATGGCAATATACAGAAAGCTGAGGTCAGGTAGAATCCTCTCTCTGGATAGGAGAAGGAACTGCTCAACCATCACAATATGTTTATTGATACATTCAGCATGTGGGTGTCACATGACATGCCTTTGCCTAGCAACCCATTGCTTGGATTGCCTTGGCACCTGCCATTCCCGGAACTGGAGTAGCATGTTCACGTGGCTGACTTTGGGCACTTTTTTTGGGGAGACTGGCCTTGCTCAAGTTCCACACATGTGATCAATCTCCAGGTTCAGCTGCTCTCTGCAAAGTAAGGCTTTTCAAGAGGAGTAACCTTACCTAATGTGGCTATCTCAAAAACTTGTTACTTCCTGCACACTAAGTGCAGTTAGTAAGATCATTAATAGTGAATTATAGTGATATTCTATAGAATTCAAAGTTAATAAAGATTTAAGGGGTTATATTCTAATGAAAGTAAGGGAAGTTAACATTGCCCTGGAAAAAGACAATGTATGTATGCTGCAGTTTCTGTTATAAGCAGGTGAGCACCTTTGATTTTCTTAATGAATAGTGTTAAGAACTATGCATTTTGCCAGCTCAATCGCTGTATATCAAATGCCATTAGTTTGTCTCAATGTATCCACCACAAAAACTGTGGTTGGGACTACTACTTCTTTAATTTTATAGTAACTTGGTGTAAAATAGTCCTGATTCATCTGTCCCCCAACCCTACCCCACAAGGGATCCACAAATAAATGATGAAGATGTGATGAGAACACTGAGCCTTACATCTTTTAAGCTTTTGATGGTAGAACTAACCTCAGTAAATTCCCCTGGGCTAGACTTCTGATTATTATTTTGATCAGTGTAGAAGATAAGAAGTTGGTCAATTTGACAGTCTTCCACTTGGTTGCTATTGGCATAGTGATCCTGATTTCACAGGTCACAGAACCAATGTGAGGACTCTGCCAGCTATGTCTACCCTAATCATACACTCGGAAACTAGGGATATAACCGTAGAATATTAGTGGAGCCACTGGATCTATTGTGAGATGAACTAGGAGCAGGATTGCATTGTTCACTTGGCCTTCAGAAATTCTTTCTCTTACTTTAGGACTATGGCAGCTATTATGGTTTGTGTTGTCCCCTTAAAGTCTCATATGATCACAAGGCATTTTGAGAGGTGGCTGAACCTAGAGTATGTGACGCTGGGATTAAAGATATGCGATTAGTAAATCAGTCCACTGATTGGTTTAGCATAATCTGGCTAAGATTATGAGTGCTACATTTGCCTTAGGACAAATAGCCTGCATACAGTATAAAGGGTAGAAAGAGTTTCCCTCCTACCCCCACTTCTTTGCTACATTCTGCCTGCCATGAGTTATTCTCTTCTGCCAAACCACTGTGCCTTGAGACCAGCTGATTTTGGTCTGAAACCTCTGTAAATTGTCAGCTAAATAAACTTTTCCTCCCTTCACTTTGAATGTTGGATATATTATCTCATCAGCAAGAGAAAACTAACTGTGACAATGGCATTTTGGGTCCCTTGATCAGAACTCATACCAAGCAGTGTCAGATCCATGTGGAGCAGCATTTAAAAAATTAAGATGTGCTTCTGATCATACTTTGGCACATAGCCACATGTTCCTGTCGGCGATCATCAGAGCAATATTTAGCATCTATACTTGCAGTGATGTTGCAGGGCCCATCCTAAAGTCTTATCCAAGAGGATCCATCTTGGAGTTTTACCTTTAATCAGTAGACACTGGGTCTACTGCATTAGGTTAGGAAAACAAATGAAGGACCACAATTTTTCACTTTGATGACTGAACGACATTTACTGCATACACATAAATAATGTTCAGGAAAATTGCAGAAGATTCTAAGAGCACCATGATATATTAGCCATTGCTTCATAATGTGCAGGGGTCAGGTCAGATCAGTTGATAACGTTCCTATTTCTTTTTCCTAACTTGATGTTTAGTGTGAAGTCAAGTCAGTAGCTTGAAAATAGTCACAGTACTAGTATTTATCCTACAGAAACTATTAAAATAAATACAGATTGTCTTTTTTGAGACTGGTTGTTAACATCCACATATCACCAACCGTTCATTTCAAAGCACCTTAATCTCTACTCTGAACTTGCTACACATTACAGTAATCATGCATACTATTTATCAATTAAATGCAGTTGCTGGGCCCGGCAGGATGGCTCAGTGGTCTAAAGCGCCTGCTTGGGAAAGCTTGAGCGGCTGCAGGGACCGCAGTTCGATCCCCAGCACCACATGCTGCACCAGCCCTGCCCTGAGGGCAGGCTGAGTCGGCCATAAAAATAAATAAATAAACAAACAAACAAAAGTTCTGAAACAAGAAAAAAATAAAATAAAAATTTAAAATTTAAAAAAAGTGCAATTGCCAACATCTACCATTTCTCAACGTTACTGAACTGACTGAGGAATCTCAGTTCCATGGCAACATCTCCAGCAGCAAAAGAGAGGAAGGGTTGTCTTTTAGCTTCTCAAAGTTCAGGATGCCTTCCTCATCCAAGTCTTCTTTCCTGCTCTAGTGAAGAAGCTGTACATTAGGCAGTCTTGGAAGGTATGGTTACATGACAGTTTCTCAGATCTCATGTATTACATTTGTTTTTGATGTTCCTGCTCCATTGGTCCTGGTGAGCTCCCCTTCAATACCAACACCAAAGAAATTCCAAAATTTTCACCTAGTCACTAGGCTACCATCATGTTCAGATTTCAAGGAGTCATCCAAACAGGCTGATGACAAGGTAAAACAAAACAAAACAAAACAAAACAAAACATTGTTGGAATACAGTAGAGGTGAGATCCCCATGTCAAAGAATATCTCCTATTTAGCTTTCTGTTTGATTCCCACTCTCAGACCCATTTCTATATGTTACCTTGGTTTCTGTTAATAAATGTAAGCAAGTTCTACAGTTCCTTCAGCATATAACAATTTCTTCCCAGACCAAGGTCTGAATCTCCATGTTTGAATTGTGCTGAGATCTTATCCTAGCTTGTTTTTTTTCTTGTTTCTTTTCTTTCTTGGTGGCGTTGTGCAAAGAGAAAGATTTTGAAAAGCACAGTCATTGTCTTCCAAGACAACTGCCTCAAGAGAAGTCATTACATGGTTCTCAGGCAAAACGATGCTGTTTTCCTCTGGCAAAAGAAAAGGAATTGATTTTTTCCAAATTGTAAGATTCAGGGGAGTCTAAAGTCTCTCTATCTAAAGAGTCTCCATCCCTGCTCCTATTTTAGGTTTCACAGTTTCTCTCTTTTCCTATCTAAGCCTTGACTCAGATAAAAGAGGATAAAAGTTAGAAGTTATGCAGATATTCTTTTTTGGCAGTTTTAGCACCTCTGAGATTAGATCCTGGGACTGGTTTTCAGCACTGTGTATCCTATAGGTTCAGGAGATAAAAGTTTCCTAAAACTTCCATAGAGGGCTCTAGATTTCACATTGTTCCTTGATTTGACAGTTAATTTTCCTAAGCCTACCATTATCTTTATTCTTCCAATGTAGTTAACAAAACCCAACTTATTCTAGATAATTATCAACAATACCATATGCTTCAAGTATTATAGTCTTATATTTCAATGCCACATTCTATATTTGAACTTCATTAACAGGGTGTAGAAGTTTATAATTTTTATACTATTATATGTTACAAATTATCTCTACCTTTCTCACTAATAGTAACAGGATCCTTACTGCCGCCAGATTCTGTGTAATCCATCTCCAGAATTCTAGCTTGAGAGTCTACCTGCTAGGCCATTCCTGCTGCCAACTGTCTTAGCCCGAGTTCCTCAGAGAGCAGAAGCTTATAAAAAGACTTACTTGCTTTAATTTTATTAGGGAGTGCCATCCCCAGGAGGAGGAAAGACCAAAGGACTAAAGCAGAGAAGAAAGCAGAATTACTATTGACATAGGGGAATGAAACTCCCTACCTGCAAGGTACCTAGGATGAGTTTGTGTTCTCTAAAACTGAAGGATGAATTTTAGAAACAAACAGAAGTTGAGCAGAATATTTAATGAAGAAAGAAAGTTTTTGTCTGAGAGACACACAGAAGGGGGACCTAAGTGGGTTATCCAGGAAGCTGTCTTTTCTAAAGATTTTTATACATTAAAACCATGTGGTGAAGTGGGTCTAAGGTGGAGAACATAGGAACTCTGTAGGTGGGCATGAGGTGGGACATAAGGTTATAAGCACCAATGTTCAGGTAAAGTTGATTAAATCCAGGACCAAATGGAGAAGCAAGTCACGTAGCAAGTGCGTATGAATAGAGAACAGGAGTTTATCTGGTAGCCAGTAGTGGTTGGATTAGTAACTCTTCATGGCTTCTTAAAAGTAATGATCAATCCTAGATGCTTATCTTTAGGGAAGTAAGCACTTGTTTGATCTTTGGTCTTTAGGTCTGGCCCACAGTAGGAACATCCATCTCTCTCACAGTTGTAAGGTATCTTGTCTTCCATGCTGTCTCCTTGAGGACTTGGCCCTGTGTGACTACCTATAACATTTCTATCTAATTCAGCTGCCTACAACACTATGTGGATATGTTATCAACTGGCAGCTGATAGAGTGTGATTGATTACTTGACCTCACAGGACCGTCTTCCAAGATGCCGTGTAAACTGCATCTCAGCAAAATTCATCAAAGGAAAGAACTTGGGAATAGTTTATTTATTGATTTCATTGCCTAGTGATGAAAGCTGAACCCTAAGAGGCATTAACTCACCTACTTTTCTGAGTTGCATGTGTGGCTACCAAGTAAGGGCTGAAATATTCCAAACCTCAGTGTCAACAAGCAATCCTTGAGGTGGGAGGCAAGGATAGTGTGGTAGGATTATGCAGGTAAAAGACACTGCCAGGTTATGGCTATGTGAGGTCAGTTGGAACCCATATAAAAGTGGAGGCTATAATGGCAGGTGAAATAAGGGCAAGTGAAGCCAAAAGGACCTAAGTGATGTGTAAAAGCATCTGATACAAGTAACAGATGGGATAGAGGTTCCTCAAAGGCAGGGATCATGTCTCATTCTTTGTAGAACCTCTAACGTGATTCTTGACGCATAATTATATCAATCAATAAATCTGTGAATACCAATTGTGTGGCATCCTTCCTCTACTTCACTGACACAGGAACCAAGGCCCAGCTTAGGTCACTTACTTTACCAAATCCAACGCACTCAATAAGTAGAGGAATGAGGGCCAGCCAAATAGCTCTGTGAATTAAAGCACCTGCAAGCAGGTGCAGATAAGCCAGTGATTTGATCCCCAGGCCTGCTGTGCTTGCCCCATCCCTGAGATACAGTGAGCCAGCAAATGAGACTGGACATGATGTTGTACATCTGTAATATCAGCGCTTAGGAGGCTATAAACAGGTGGATCACTATGAGTCCAGTTTAGTAGTGAGATCCTGAGCACACTGTAGACCCTTCCCCAAAGTGCCAAAAACAAACAAATAAATAAACAAAAACAAAGTAGAAGAATGTTTTTCTGCTTCCTCTTAGTCCAAAGAGAAGTATATTCTTTTCCTTTTTTTTTTTTTTTTTTTTT